>JAYJMH010073031.1:0-10937 GCA_036873815.1 Phacellophora camtschatica | reverse complement strand
ACTCATGCTTTTTTAGATAATACTCATGCTTTTTTAGATAATACTCATGCTTTTTTAGATAATACTCATGCTTTTTTAGATAATACTCATGCTTTTTTCGATAAAACTCTCAGGGAATAAAACTATCTAATCAAAAAATTGTTAAAATTGCAAATCAACAACAATGTTATCAACACTGAAGAAATAAATGAACTAAAAATCACCAGAAACTAAATATTGCAAAAAATCGAAAATAGACTGAAAGCAATATTGAGAAAAGAACATTGACAACATCATAAATCAAATAGACGAGCAGGCAATGCTGTAAAATTCTTTAAAGCAGTTAAGAAACTCGGACAACCGCAGAAAACCAATAGCAACAACATAACGATTCATGATAAGAACGTTAAGAACATAGTGAATGAAAATGAAAACTATAGTGTTGTGAAGGAGCATTTTAGGAAACAATTCTATTCCATGCCATTAAATCAGAAAATTACAAAAGATGACGCATAGATCTATAGCTGCCAAAGTACAATTATATAAAGATCTACAGGTTAATATCATTGGAATCGGTATAAACAGCGCCTTTGATACCATACAACGAAAGCCTTTGACGAACGTTCTTGAAACAATCCTAAATGAAGACGAACGAAGCATGAGTTGAATATTATTGAATGACACATCAATCTCGGTAAAGTTTAGAAAACGTCCGGCTTTTCTTCGACCATGTCTAGGTGCTCATAGGATAGAGTCACTGACTGGTTCCTGCGTGGACCTCCAGCAATGGCCAGCGAAACGTAATCTGCTTATTTTAATTGTGCCAGAGATTGCTGGTAGGTCACCATAAAGTTGCCTTCTGGTGAGCCGTTGTATACACGAGACATTTAAAATCGCTCTCAACATGCGTGTATATGTACCATCTAGCTTTGATTAAAGTTGCTTCGTCAGTGTCCATGTATTGGAGCCATATGGAAGTACTGATTCTACCGTAGCACGAAAGAAATTCCTCTTGAGCGGGTCTGGTAGGGATGATTTCCAGATGGTTTCAAGTTTATTGAGAGCGCTCCATGCTTTTGCTATACGAATTTTAACATCTTTTTTTGTGGAGGCTTCCAGGGTATTCGAAGGTGTCTACTGATTCGAGAGAGTCGTTTGACAGGGTAGTAATTTTTCCTTGCTGCTGATAGCAGATGTATTCAGTCTTGGACGCATTTACGTATAAACCAACATCTGATGCAGCTCTTTCAAGGTTGTGTAGGAGGGTAGTAGCATCGAAGACCGTGAAATCGGCATCTGTGATTGTTGTCGTTGGGTAACGGCGGTATGTCGATTTTGAGAGGGTTAATCCAAGTTTTTTGATCGTATCAACTGATGTGCAAAGGACATAGTACAGGGTAAGGATGAAGAGAAACGGGGCAAGTGTGTCGCCTTGTAATACTCCTGCTAAAAATCGAAAAAGTCAGTATCCCCATCGGGAGATCTTACTTTGGCTTGTGTGTTCTTGTAGAGCATCATAATCGCGGAAATGGTTTCTTGTGGAATACCATAAGCGTGTAGAATATTCTCTAGTTTTCCCCTTTTTACCGAGTCGAACGCCTTGGAGAAATCCACAAACAGAAGAACAGCCGGTAAATTTTTAGCCTTAACTTCTTCTATAATCCTTCCGACTGTCAAGATCTGTCCAGTGGTAGATCGATCTCTTCTAAATCCATTTTGGTTTTTTTGTAGGATCTTTTCGAGCGCAGGTTGGATGCGATTAAGGAGAATATTGTAAATTGAATTGGATTGAAGCGAGCCAGAGTTGTTTTTAGAGATTGGTCTTTTGACAACGTTTCCCCCTTTTCATTTTCTTTTTGACAAATAACAGATAAATAAATCAGATAAATAATACGAATAAATAAATCAGATAAATAATACGGATAAATAATACAGATAAATAGTAAAGATAAATAATACAAATAAATAATACAGATAAATAATACAGATGAATAACAAATAAGCAAATTGAGGAGACAACTTTCTTATTTCTCGCGATATAAAAGAGCTTCAATGAGCAGACATCAATCAAGAAATTTAGCGCAAGGTGGTATGTTATTCAAGTTGTTAACAAAAAATAGATTTGCAGCTATTGCATCAAATTCCAAAAAAGGAAAAAAATACATCGGTTAAAGAAAAGTCTAAAAGTTAGAAGTATCAATCAAGATGTTACCAAACCAATCTTACTTCTTTTCGCAAGGTTATTCACATAAAGAACTAACTTAAATTTCATGCTTTAGATCACATTCTTCAGTCATTAAAATTCAGCATTTCTATGAGCAACCTGGTTTTGATGCGTATTGCTAAACCGAAAGATTATTTAAAAATCGAGTTTCTGTTTATTCACCATCATTTCAGATGGTTACAACACGGGCTTTGGGAATCGTGGTGTGTCGTTCTCATTTTTGTGTGTTTTATATTTTCTGGTTTCTTATCACCCCTTCATTTTTATTGTGTCCCACCACCATTGAGGTTGAGAAACCAAAAAATGGAAACACACTATGATTCATAAAGCACGTGGTTACAAATGTTACAGAGGTGTATAATTGGTAAAAACAGGCCATCAGTTTCTGGGTTAAATTGGCAATTTCAATACATTACAATACATCAAATTTTCTCTTTTTATAAACAGCAAACACCCACACAACAGTCAGCTTCGAAATCAAAACATGGTGTTTGTGACGTAACAACATCTTACGCTCCGACAGGCGCCAAGAAAAAACGAGTTTCCCAACTATTATCGGAATTTCGTGACGTCAACGGGATGTTTATTCACAATATTGACTGCACAGATTCGTGTTCCTTGTAAAATTTTGAATTATTTATAAAAAATGTTTGCGTTTCAGTTCTCCTTTCACGAATAATATTTGTCAAATATCTACAGATAGTGTGTGTATATGGTTACCCTGTGTACCAGATTAGATGGTGTACATCTAAAGCAAACTACATGACTGGTTGAAAGCCAAGAACCTCCTGTTCAACACTGAAAAAGCAACTGTCTGCTCATTTCATCTTGGATCAAATAAATCCATTGATAATGCATTCTCAATAGACATGGGCAGAAGCGAATCCAGACTTATGCGAATCATGCTCAAGCATAAGTCAGATTTTAAACCATTTATATTATGGAACATTTCCTTAAATTAATTAATTTTTTATTTTATGCTTGAAATTAGTTGCTTCTGCTTTTCTTTGCTTTAAAATTACAAAAAGTAATTTGATATTTACTATTCTAATTACCACCTTCAACCAACCACTCTTTTGCTTCCCTTCTTCTTCATACCGCAATTATTTGATTCACAAACATATAAGATTTTGTTAAATGAAAAGTACGCAGCGCAGAGCATTTAATTTTGACGAGTGAAATCTTTTGATTCTTTTTAAGCCATCCCTTATTTTAATCACCTTTTAAGCTATCCCTTATTTTAATCACCTTTTAAGCCATCCCTTATTTTTAACACCTTTTAAGCCATCCCTTAGTTTAATCATCTTTAAAGCCATCCCTTATTTTTATCACCTTTTAAGCCATCCCTTATTTTAATCACCTTTCAAGCCATCCCATATTTTTAACACCTTTTAAGCCATCCCTTAGTTTAATCATCTTTAATGCCATCCCTTATTTTTATCACCTTTTAAGCCATCCCTTATTTTAATCACCTTTTAAGGCCTCCATTCTTTTAATCACCTTTTAAGCCATCCCTTATTTTAATCACCTTTCAAGCCATCCCTTATTTTAAACACCTTTTAAGCCATCCCTTCGTTTAATCATCTTTAAAGCCATCCCTTATTTCTATCACCTTTTAAGCCATCCCTTATTTTAATCACCTTTTAAGGCCTCCATTCTTTAAATCACCTTTTAAGCCATCCCTTATTTTAATCACCTTTCAAGCCATCCCTCATTTTAATCACCTTTTAAGCAATCCCTTATTTTAATCACCTTTTAAGCCATCCCTTATTTTAATCACCTTTTAAGCCATCCCTTATTTTAATCACCTTTCAAGCCACCTCTTATTTTAATCACATTTTAAACCATCCCTTATTTTAATCACCTTTTAAGCCATCCCTTATTTTAATCACCTTTTAAGCCATCCCTTATTTTAATCTAGCATAGGTACGAATTCTGAGCATAGGTGGGTCTGAATAGTACTCAAAGCATGGCAAAATTGATAAAATTACTTTTTGTTCTCCCACTGTTGTTTTTGGCGCGAAAACTACAATGAAAATCCGAGTTGAATTATGCAGTCATTCTGCCATTGCTTTGTTGTGAATCAGCAGTGACGTTCATCCATACTCAACCAGCGTGACGACAATTGCTTATCTCGTGTTGTTGTTGCCTTCTTGTAAAAATGCAAAATTTGATCTCAAATCAGGGACACAGGTTTGAGAAAAAAATAGTTAAAGGTTATTTGGGAAATATTTAAAGAAATTCTTCAACGAAAAAAGAAGTAAAATGTTAGTTGCTTGACTAAACTTTAAGGGCTTTTTTTAAAGGATCAAACTTGTCTGAAATCAGAATTTTAGAAATTCCCAGTCCATTCACTTTTTCATGATTTAAATAAATTCTCTGAAAACTTTCACATAATGCTATGGCGTTTTCCAAAATAAAATGGGTGTGGTCAAGAACACAGTCACAAAGCAAGAAAAACAAGAATATTTTCAGCAAAACATGAAGGTAAAGTTTTATTTCATGCAAATAAAAACCGACATCAGCATATGCATTTGCTGAATTTATGCCTGGCCTGAATAAATATCACGTTTCCGAGCACCCATGCTCAAACCTGATAAGCATTTCTTCCTTGAGTCGTTTAGAATGCAGTTTTATCGTTGTTTTTGGAATAGTTTTACATTAAATCTTTTGTCTCAAATTGCAAATTTTGCATTTTGGGAAAAAAATGTTTGAAAAAGCTTATAAAAAGCCCCAAAATATAACTGCAATGATCCTTACCATATAATGGTGAATTCCAAGTAACTCTCACAGAGTAAGAAAAGTTGGTAACATTAAAATCCACAGCACACTCAACATCTCGTGGTCCGCTTGGACGCTCCTTGCACTTAGCTTTAAAATCATCAAATCGATGTCCATTTCTTGTACAATCGCTTCCTGTGGAAACAAGTTTTAATTTCTTTTAAACTGAATACAATATCCCAATTGGATCATCCAGTCCATATTTAGCTTTGACTGCTCTTAGTATTCGTAGCATCGCTCCTCGCCCTGAACCTGGATTGGTTACACCAGTCGCTTTGTGGCTATTGAATTGAATTGCTGAACACGAACACCAACAGGCAACTGATAATCATACAAGAAAAAAGTTGGACTGCTGCGACAACTTTTTGTCACACCAATCAAATTTTAAAAACACAGTGATCTGATTGATTAACTAAAACGTTTCCTTGTTTGCTGACTGAGCATTTCCCTGAAACGAGAATTCCTGTTGACTGAGCATTTTCCTGTATGATGACAAGTCGTTTGTTCACAAGTGCCTGGTGTAGCTAGTCTACCCTGAACTGATCATCCCCTTTAACTACAACTCATATTATTTCACTGTTAAAGTTGGCCTAATATAGCTCAACTGATAAAGCTGGCAGACCGTAAAAGCTCTTATTGACCCCCTTCTCTAATTAGTCCCACCCTTCGTAACCAAATTGAAATAAGTCCCCCTTTCTATTAAGCCCCCGGATTTCTTAAGAGAAAGACTCGTATAATCAAATGCAAGAGTTTCAGGGCAAGTAATTAAGGGAGTGGAAGGTCGTGAGACCTATAAAGCCCTGTTACGTTCTATCACATGACTAAATCATGTACGAGAATCTGCCTATGTGTTTTAATTGATCATATGCTCATTCAAATTGTTGCACTGTCGAACAGTTGATGACTTTGCTTGGTCAGTTGTTCCAGTCATTAATGACTCGTTGCGTGAAAAATGCTTTACGAACGTTTAAGTTACACCTATTCTTGAATAGCTTTACTTTGTGTCCTCTTATATTTCTTTGCTTCAATTCGAAGAGTAGGGACGGATCAATGTCCGTAAAGCCAGTTAATGGTTTAAATGTCAAATCATGTCTCCGCGTTTTCTTCTGTACTCGAGTGATAGCAGGTATAATGCTCTTCTCGATTGTTTTTACTAATTTTGTGGCTCTGCGCTGTACACTTTCAAGCCTTTTGACGTGCTTAATTAGGCAAGGGCTCCATATAACTCCAGCTTGTTGAGGGCCAAACATTTCTCACCTACTTAAGCTTTTAACGCCTCTAGGAGACACCCCTTCTAGTGACTGACACAACGCAGTATACCATCATGGAGCAATGGAAGTCGTAAGAAATGAAATAGAAAACTTTAAAAAAGAATTTTTCATCGCCTTGATATCAAATTTGTCACCCCCCCTCCTAGAGCATCTAAAATTAAAGAAGCTTCTACAGTACCTTCAGTTAAAAACTGCTCATACCAAAATGCTCTAAAGTTTTTTCAGAAATTGTACAGAAAAAAGGGAACCAATTACTGTAGTAGTGGGTAAACCAATTAAGAATTTATCCGAAAAAATGTTTCCTTTGCAGAATCAAAAATGCAAAATATCTCAAGTTTGATAAATTTACATAATGGCGGTCTTGACTATGTGGATTAAATTGCTAAACGCCAACAAGCAATTGTCAACGATGTATGTCCAAAGAAATGGCCATTGCTAGATTATAGAGACGTAACGTACGTGGGCTATCCCCAGATTTATGACAAATAACAATTGTACATTTCTTTGTACATTTGACTCTCACAACACTTCATTGCCTGCTCCATGGCCCAGAATAGGCAGGTAATATGCATGTAGTGCACCACCCAAGAGCCAGCAGAAAACAATCATTTATGTTGGTGATTGGCAGAAAGCTTGAAAGGTTGAAACCATAGTACCCAGCCCTACGGCAATGCACTTGTCATTCTGCCGAATAGGTCAGTGTAAAAAGAGGGAATATAGAAAAGATGGGCCAAGAGGAAGTTAGAAGGGACGGAGGGTGGAGAACAAATTGTCCATCTTGTTGGGCAACTTCTTGTGAATAGCACGAGACTTCAGGCAAGGGATCATGGGATGGAACTCATGTCACGTCATTAACTGCGAATGAACGATTATTCGATATTTTCAAAAATGAATTGTTTGTGATATATCTGGGGTAACCCAGGTACGTTTGGTCAGATAAGGTTTGCCTCGATTCCATCTCAGCAAACAATTCCATTCACCGTAATTGCTAACAGCAGCTTCGTTTAAAAATTGATCGATCAGCATATAAAATCAGTCTTTTTAATTTTTTGTACTTTGATTGACGAATGAGATCCCATTGTTAGAAGCTTCAAGAGCCTAATGCTTACTTCCTAACAGTCTACCTAAACGTCTTGGTGGGTGCAAGAAATAGTTTCTTTTGAAATGTCTCTGATAAAAATGGACTCTTACCTTTCGAAGTATAATTGACTGGTTTTCCACAATCGACTATAAATTAACAAGAAAAACCAATGAGAAAATGATTTTAAAATAAAGAAACATTCTAATATATTTTTACATTAAAAATTTCGTTAACTCAAACTGTTCTGTATTTCCCTTGAAAGTCTTCAGTGTTGATTTAGCTTTGGTCATCTGAAAAAAAATTTCATTCCCCTTAAGAATTCGAGATGACAGAATTCAAAGCAGAGGCGAATTTTGTAACAATAGTGAAATTGACACACTAGTTTCAAAGCAATGATTTTTCGAGAACAAAGAGAAATTAACTACGTTGATTTGAAACAGGGAAATGAAAACATCTCCTCCACAACATTGTTTGTTTTCGTTTTCCAGCTAAGAGAGTTTTGTTTTGCAAAATTCGCCTCTGTTGGAGTTCAACTGTACGTTTACCACTGCACTGCCTATCTCAATCATTTGTTATGTGGGTGTCATTGAAAGGGTACACTCCTCTCACAAAAGTATAACACCAGGCGACAAAAAATGGCCGCCATTAGCGGCTCCTGGCCTAATCAAAACAATTTGCCCAATGAAAGCACAAGAGTACAGGGGCATCACCAACTTATGTTTTGGCGGGAAAATATTCGCCATTTCACTGGCTTTCAATTAAAATCAGAATTAAAATATTAATTTAATGTTTTGACTGATTATCGCGACCTCTAAAGGAGAACAGCTATCATCAACACAGAAAGCTCGCAAGGGAGAAACAAAAAAATTCGAGTTAAGCGAGTTTGAACTCTCAAGGGGAATGAATTTTTTTCGAGATTGCAAAGTTTCAAGATAACAAAAGCTAAATTAAAACTGAAATCTCTCAAGAATAACACAAAACTGTTTGAGTTAAACCGGGATCTTGCGGGGGTTTGAGTTAAGCGAGTTCGAACTCTCAAGGGGGATGAAAATTTGCTCGAAACTGTGACATTTCAAGATAACAAAACCGAAGCTAAATTAACACTGAAATATCTCAAGGGATATGCAAAACAGTTCGAGTTAACCCGAGGCTGCTATCAGAAGTTGAAGTTGAGCGAGTTTTAGTTAGGTTAAACTGTACGATGAAACCAACCATCTTCGTTAACAAACAATATTTCGGTCGAGCATTGAAAGCTTCATCCCTTTCTTCTTTCCCTACGTATGTATCGCAAATTTTCCCAATTAATTTTTTCGTAATTATTTCTGGAAGAGCGAGACTAAGGCAAGTCAAGGTTAGTTGAAAATGATTTGATAATATCGAAATTTTAATTAACTTACCATGTGCATCCCTTCTTGATATCTGAAAAACAAACAAATACTTTTATCAATTTACATATCTTGAATATTACAAATTTAATCGTTTATCTTGCCGAAAGAGCTCAAAATAAACAAAATATACAACTAAACAAGTAATAATAAATTACAACAACATGACAAATATTGTTATATTTTAGCTCGCGTGTCTGCGTCCAAAATAACATTCAGGGGATAAGATTTTTTTTCTTCTAATAAATATTTCAAGCAATCGCTTCATAAAAATAAAGTAGACGCTGAGTAGGAGGGTGGAGGAATAACAACGACTTTAAAACAACAACGCCGGCTATTTCTCACAATTTAGGGAGAAAATTGTAGAAAATTTATAATTTCCCATACTTGTCCCAAAACAGGTCTTTTTGAGCAGCCAGAAAACGAAACAGTAGATTAGTCAGCTTTAGCGTCCTAAAGTTAGCTGGAAACTCCCACAACTATTTGTCGCACCAATCAATTGTATGAGAAGAGGCGAAATTTATTTATTCAACTTTTGAATATCTACGAAATAAACGGAAAAAAGTTTCGCCGTTTGTTGGGGCTATTTTAGAAATTCAGCTTGTTACCAGGCCGTAAAAATAACTCAGAAAGATGCCCAAAAGATAAAGTTAAATTAAGAGACATTATTCAACATATTTTAATTGAAAACATTTTTGGGAAGAGTATTCCGATCCAAAACACAGGCTAAAACGTTCGATGGGCTATTCTACACTTCTGCCTAACCGACGTAGCATTTAATCATAGGATTTAATTTACGGAATAAAATTTCGAGAAATATTTTTCAATTCATTTCAAAATCTAAAGAAACACATTATTTTCATTATCCTTATTTGGGTGCCTTAGGATTATCGCAGAAATATGAGTGATATATCCAAATCTAAGTTCATCTTTCGGGCATCTTTCTATCTTATTTTCATGGCCTAGTGACAAGCAAAATTCGCAGAAGGGCCCAGCAAACGGCAGAACCTTTTTTTGATCCACCTGATACTATTTGTCATTAGCAGGTCGCTTGTTGGCGCCCAATTCAATATAATTGATATCGTGTATAAATATGATGAATAATAAATGTGATGAATAATAAATAAAATGAGTGGTGTAGCCAGTCTAACAAAAAAATATAATACGAGCTTCATCTAGGGCCATACGCTTGATTAATAAGATGTTGTAGGCGGGGGTCATTCCAGTGAATTCCAAAAGACGCACACACGGCTACGACCCCAACTGCACGCGGGTCTTAGGCTCTTATTTTTAGTGAATGTCATACGTCTAAAGGCCTGAATGCACATGTGCATATATACATATGTACGTATGTATGTAAAGCACCGCACCACGCCACACGCAAAAGAAAAAGTATATTTATAATTTTGCTAATTTGCTAATAAAAATGTACAATTTGCTAATTTTGATGTGAACACTTTTCATTAAATGTACCACCCAAATTCATCTTTATAATTAAATTTAATAACGCAGCCTCCTGCTTAATTTCTGGAACAAAACTTCATGCATGCAATATATCGCATACATAAACAGTCAAGCCACGGAGATTGCGGCCTGTAACTACTGGTGGTCAATTAATTGAAGCATGTACATGGTAAAGACTTTATCTAATCTTTGTAGTTATAATTAAGGCTCTCGTTGGGGCATGATATATAAACCGGACCCAAGGACCACTGAGACCCTTAAGTACTGATTATTACCATGCTCGACTGTCAGCATCACCAAGGGAATAAGAATGCTGGTTATGGACGTGTTTATGTTTATATCTATGGTGTCAGGTTATCTATAAAGATCTTCAACTAAAGAAATTCACAAAGAATCGAGTACTTTGTTTGACATTTTTGATGCCTTGTAAGTTGGGATATTAATTTTCGAAGTTGAAATTGTGTTTCACCCTCAAACCAGAGCTTTGGAAGAATCGCCTACCCAGAGTCGGTCATTTTGGGGAATCACGATAATCCATCTAGGAAGGAAATATTTTCTGGGAGGGCAACAGGATGTTTTCTATCTTGCAGTTAAAATCATTTTTTGTTATGTCCATTGATGATGATGAAAAAAGCAATCAAACTCCAATTGGCCAAGCTCAGAAACAGGGTTCTTAACCCTATCTGGACCGGGGGGGGGGGGGGCTAAACCCACCTACATTTTTAAAGAAGCGTTTTTCAGCGGATGCTTAT
>JAYJMH010073020.1:0-10937 GCA_036873815.1 Phacellophora camtschatica | reverse complement strand
TTGCGCGTGTTTGCGTTTAGTTGAATTGAATTCTATATTTAGAGCAGGGCGATTTAGCTCCTTCGTATTTCTTTAAGTAAAGTTCGAGATTTCCTCATGCTTATATCTCTCTCCTTATGACACCAACTATACCCAGATATTTGAGATCTTGAACTCCGTTTTCCGTTAAGGCTTGCTTTATCCTCTTTCCTTCAGTACTGTAGATCTGTTTTGGAATTCCACGTTGAAGAACATAGATTTAGTCTTATCAACATTGATTACATTACTAGCCCCACTAGTCCCCTTACCTGCATTCATTCTTCACACTACTATGCACCAGCATTTTTTTGCTTGTTCGATTTCATTAGAGAGCAGCACGATGTCGTCTACAAAGTCTGGGTCTCATATAGTGGATCCCAAGGGGGCGGTACTATTATCCCCTTTATCTGAGTTAGATGGTACTGCCCCCCTGCGGCGCGGATATGGAGGCGTGCCCAAGGAAATTTTGAGTTGAACCAAAAATACAATGGAAGGAAAAAGCATACCCAAAAATATAATAGTATGGCGCATATTATGATGCAATTTTATTGCCTATAACAGCCTTTTATTATTTTTAAAATTTTAGATACAAAATTATAATTTTTGATGAAAATGTTTTCAGACCCAAAAATTTATCTATGGAATCGAAATCCCAGACCCAAAAATATAGGGCACGCCTCCCTACCCAAGTCAGGTGGTACTGCCCCCTCCCCCCCCCTTGGGATATAGATCTGCCAGACGTGAATTTTACTTAGGTAGAACTGATTTGAGCGCTCATATCTCCAAGAATCACAAGGAAGTGTGGTGAAGTGCTATAATTTCAAATTCGATGCTATAATTTCAAAGATATAATTTCAAATTTCATAAGTTTTGCATGTTTAACATTTATCAATAATAATAATAATACTGTTAATAAAAGCAATGAAAATAACAGCTATGAAATAGATAAGCCAGGTTTCGAATTTCAATTTAATTTGCTTTTTTGTCAAACACGAGAAACACTTCAGCAACACTTTTTAGATATAAATAAATGTGTTTGACACAATGCATATAATGTATCCCAAAAGAAAATAAAGAAAATAGCAAATCTTTCAAAACTTTTACACATAATTTGAGTCACAATGCTCAGTTAGAATGATATCATGTGTTCGATTGTGGTGCAATGTGTTCCATAGTATTCGAAGAAAGCGAAGCATAATCGATAAGCGAAATAAATAAATGACGTTGCAGTTCCATCCCCCGGTTTTAGAAGCAAGCGCCACGTGTTTCGAACTTCTCAAATTGTTAGATTTTATTTTTAACGTTCGAGAAGTAGACATTTATGAGGTATTATTTGTATTGCATTTGAGGAAGATGAACAAATTAGAAGCATTTGGGTTCTGTATTTCAATTATTATTTCTATCTACTTATATCGAGAGATAAAAGAACTAAATAAATCTTTACCAACGGTAAGTGTTTTTGCTAATAAAAATATTTATACTTTTGTTTGTACACATTAAAACTTGCATTCTGTTCGAGGATTTTAATGTAGAATATGGGTATAATCTTTCAAACATATTAAGGTATTAATTTTGGATAAAATAGGAACACAACGTAAATGAGTTTGTTGTCAGAAATGAAAAATATAACTCACCCACTCACACTTTCAGTTGCAAACATTTACATTTTTCAGCAGTATAGAAACTCGAATTATGTTTGAAGAGCTTGCTTTCTAGAAATCTGAACGAACTTAAAGAATTCTTGTGATAAAGTTGTTTTAATCTTGCATGTATGAAATCTCAATTTTATGTCTTGTATGTATGTATGTATGAAATTTCAACTAAAAGAAGTTGGTTACATAAAAAAAATTATATGATTTGCTGAACAACACATCATGATAATAACAATAACAATAAAATGATATATGATAAAATATATGTAATAATTATTTAATCTTTTTTAGCAAACCGAAGAAACCGAAGATCTTTTGCAACCTGAAAATCAAGATAAAAAAACAGTGAAGATAAAGAAACACGGCAATTTAAAAAGGTTACAAGGATTTAGGGTGAGTGAAAAGTCAAACATTTGATAAATATTTGAACGACCGAAAACGATCGTTTAGCGACCAATGATTTGAAAAGCAATAATGATTCATTATAATTTCTTAATGAAACGTTTGTTCGCATGCCCCCCTCCCCCCAATCTGTAGCAGCTTATCATGGTACTGTAATGCTCTAGACATAAAAAGGGGATATCCGTAAAGTACATGCGCAATGAGAGGAGAGGGTACAACTAAAGGGTACACCTGTTGTTTATTGTCAGCTTTTGATATTGTTTTCTTTTGCGTCGAGAGGAGAGGGTAAATAAGTAATCAATTTCGTGCCTACCTACGTTATGGATGCCCCCAATGACGCATTTCCGTTGCTGATTTTTTCTTAAATCTTTTTTGCTTTCAAATGTAGGTTGGTCACAATCAAATAGTTGATATAGGAAATGGAGAAAATTTAAAACTGGTTACCAGAGCACTAAGTCCACTTATTTTTGGTAGGCATACTGTATGTTTATTGATTTTCAGTCTTATTATTTTTATAATATAAAAAGAAATTCTTGTTAGTTTAGCTTTGATCATAGTAATAAAAGAATACTGTTTATGTCTCTCGTTTGATTGACAATATATTATTAATCGAGTGGCTGAGCGATTGACTGAGGAAGCAAATGAATGAGCGATTTTCACTGCTCCTCCACTGCTCCCATTAGATCACTGAAAATAAGCTTGGTCGAGTGAAGTTAAATAATACCTGGATGGACAATCTTCTGGGCAATTGACTGAACTAGCTAGCGTCCTCGGCGTTTGCAAGGGACGTCAAGACGTCGGTCCCATGCACGGGTGCTGCGACATGTATAATGCATTCTCCAGTATGATATTTAGGATATCAAGTTCCATATGACGCGGCGTGGTCTTTCACGTGACTGAGGGGCTTGAGGAACCTATGCGACGTGGTGCTGGATTAAGTATATATTGTGCTTTACCCAGTATGATTTGAGGTGTTTCAAGTTCCCATATCACTAGGCGTTACCTGAGGGGTTCCCATACGACTCGGTACTGGAGTAAGCATGTACATCCAGTCAATAACCAATATCCGAAAGGATACAGGATTGATGTATACGATAATACAATACACTACATTATATTCTATGACGCACGCTCCTACGCAGTGTCTACTTCAATTTCATGAAACGAAATACCTTTGCTTGTGATGTGATATTTATAAGATTTATTAGAACAAGAAGTCTTATTATTATTTAGTCTTATCCCCCTGAATATTATTTTGGACACAGATACGCGAATCAAAATCTAACAACATTCGTCTTGTTGCATATAAAATGTATTGAAAATATCTCCCGCGAGACTACTGCGGGAAAAGTGCGAAAAAATGAGCGAGCATATTGAGGGCTAGCGAGCGAGACACGAACAATTTTGTTCCTTTCCATTTTTTTAATTAGACGCTGCGCAGGAGCGTGTTCTATCAGGTACTTAACGATCATGTGAGACAAGGGTAGCGCCAGATAAGGGGGAAAAAACTACAATTTCGAGCCCCTTTTAAAAATCTTATTTAATTCTGCAAAGGCAAAAAAATTAAATATTAAAAAGCAAAAAAAGACTTAGTTAAAGAACATGTCAAGTTAAAAAGCATTAAACTAACGATCAAATTTGTCCGCTACTCCTTGGGTGAAACATAAGTTTGGTATCTTGTGCCAAATAGATGAAATTAAAACTTGTTTAAACTAACGAGTTATTGAACGCTGATCCTTTACTTTTGCAGAAATACCAAATTTTTTAAGTAGCAAAGAAATAAATTTCGTTAAAAAAATGGCGATGAAGGAAAATTCAAAGAATACCGAAGAAAACTCTGAAGCTGGAAAAATTCTAAAGTTTACAAAAAGCACAGGTAATTTATGAATGTAATTTTATATATTTTCAGGTAATTTTGAATTTTATTTATAATTTGATAAATGTTTTCAATGCACATAAAGAACTGCTTTACGAAATACTGTAAATTTAAAACTATTTTCTTTCAAGTACATCTGAGTTCTCAGAAATCTGAAAAAATTAAATAGAAAATGCAAGCTTCGTCATTTTTGTTGCAATGAAAAACTTGGCATAATTATTGTTCAGAAAATTCCGTAACTATTCTTTATTTGATGGAAATGAAAATTTACTTTAGGTGCAGAGAAAGCAAAAGAGCCTTTTGGAAAATTTGCATTTTGGGATATAAACAAAGATGACTTGATTGACATTAACGAAGTTTGTTTACATTTTATTTCGTTGTTTGTTTCCTTTATTTTTGTTTACTTTTTGTTTTTATCTTTCTATTTTGGTTTTAGGGTTTGGCTTGTTAACAAGGAGGAATTGTTTCCATGGCACTAGTGGTATGCTGGTACTACTAGTAGCAGGGTTACCCTAGCGTTTCTTCATTTCTTGCAACTTGTTTCGTTGTGGGTAACCTCAGCACTAAGGTAACCCTAGCTGAGAGGTATATAGCAACCAAGAGAGTCCTTGTGAAAGTACTGCTTGGGATAACTCACCTGCCCGGGTATAGATGACTAAAATTTCCATTAAATTTTGCTCATAAACACGAACTAACTTTTGCACTTCTACCAGGGTAACCCAGCCTTCTTGTCAACAGGCCCCAACTATCTTTAGCATCTTTTGCAAGAAATAGTATCTTTTAATTTGCTATAAAATATTCATTTTGAGCTAACTTATCCACTGATAAACTTCAACAAAATAAAGATACATTCGGGTACGCATTTAATAATATGATATGAAAATATAAATCTTATTAGTCAGATAAGAGTTATCAACTGCTCTCTTTCTACAATTTAGTTTATAGAAGCTGCTCTAAAATACCATATACATTTAAATCCTAACAAAGATGATATCAAGAAAATGTAAGTTGCATTTATTTTGTCAGTTTTATCATCTTTTATTTTTTTGCAAATTAACTTGTCTTCACCACAAACCTATATTTTAAATTAAAATATTGTTATTTGTAAGATTTCTTATAAAATTATGATCTTCTCTTAGGTTTAAAAATTTCGAAACAACGATTTTTGACGATGGTAAGTTGCTGTTTTGCAGTCAATGCTTTTTAATAAGTTAACAGTAGATTAGTTTATGTTCTGCATAAGATTACAGTGGCAGAGCCAATGGGGGGCAGGGGGTGACTGTTCCAGCCGCATTCTAGAGCCTTTGCAACCAACTCTTTGAGCCGAGCTCCACCCCTGTAAATTCGTGATTAAAATTGTTAAAATGTAAATGCAAAAGTCATTCAAACTATTCTCTGCACGTTTTAGATATAATTTATATAAAAGAAAATTTTCAAATATTCATACTGTTGATTTTACATACGAATTTTTTTGTTGATGATGGAATTATTTACCCTGACTTCAGAGTTTGTCACAAAAGAGGAATGGAATTCATTAAATACAATTTGGATAGAAGATCAATTTAGTCATTGGGTTGCCAATGATAAAAAATTTATGATGCGTCATAGTGAACTAACATGGGTTTTCTGGGAATCAGATTCAACTGGGGTCTTAAACAATATACGACAAAGGTGAGATTTCTTTGTCTTTACTTCATACAATAGTAAGCTGTAAAATATTTATCAAACAATAATTATCTTTATGTTAATGTTTATACCGGGTATCCCAAAAACATCTATATGTTTAAAAAGCTGCTATGAAGAAGCTCTAGATTTGATTATTTTATTTTTACTTGATGTTGATGTAAGAGGCTTTACCTAAAATGAGATTTCTGTTTCATTGAGTATAACTTAGTAAGAACGTATTTAACACTGTTGTTTATGTATTTATAATTATCGGTTAATTTATGTCTGAAAATTAAACATGTCCGAACTTCTTCATAGAGTTATGAAGCTTACCAAGTTACCCCATGATATTATCTACGGAGGTGAACCAATGCAGGTAAAAATTTATTAACCTTTGAATTTGTAGCTTCAGTTGACTTTCAATACATCCCCGATGTGTTGTTCAGAGGAATGTATAAAAAACAGAAGAACGTTCTGCTGAAACGGATTGAACACACAACTAAGTGAACACAAAACTAAATAAACACAAATCTAAGTGAACATAAAATAAATGAACACAAAGTCAAGTGGATTCAAAACTAAGTGAACACAAAACTAAGTGAACACAATCTAAATTAACACAAACAAAAGTGAACACAAGACTAATAAAAAAGCTAATTTGGCTCCAATTAACAAAAGTTAGACTTTACAAGAACAAACTATACTGTTTTGGTTTGCCATAATAATATATATAATAAATAAAATCCTATTTTGAATATAACATTTCAAGCGTTGTTAGCAGAAAATTAATTTGTTAATTTTATTATAAATTGACTTCATAATACTACGTTATAATTAAATTGCATTTCAGATAGCACATTATCTTCCATCTGGTCACTACCATGGTCATTACGATAGCCAAACTTATGAGGGAGATGTTCGATGTTGTCACCAATACAATGATGGTTACAACGATGGTTCTGGAAAATGTCGACTATGCAGGTAACATGAAAACAACGTTGGTAAACCTTCATGTCTCTCAGGCAATTTAAAATTTGTTTCGAGTATGAAAATCGTCTATTTTCCAAAATGTTCTAACGATATAAAATAAAAATATCCTGTTGAACACCATTATTTCGAATACTGAAGAGGAATGAAAATGTTTTGTTTGAGACAGTGAGTTTTTAAGATAACCGAAACCAAATAAACATTGAAAGCTCTCAAAAACAGTTTGGTTGACCAGGAGTTTGAGTTAAGTCCCTTAAATGAGCTTGAGTTACAGAGGCTCAACTGTACAACAACGAATCATCTAGCAATAAAAGCAATACAAATGGTTTATATTGCTAAAACAATTTGATAACAGAACAAGACCTCGTTCTTATGGAAACGTATTTGTACGTATTAGAGTTATAACAAGCTCACACACAAACAATTCTAGCAAACATTTTGTTTTGAAAATAATAGTTTCTTATTAGCAAGTTCTTACTGTATTTTGAAACTTCCCCACAACTACAACAACGCAATGAAACCTCAATTAACTCACACCTTCCAATAACCGACGCCTTCGAACAATGGATAAATTATTTTTCATATCTTTGTAAAAGAATAATTCTTCCACAAAATGAACACCTCCCTACAACGAACAGTTATCACAGGTGCCACAAGCATTTCAAATTTGACAGTTTTGTGGTTAAATGGTAAAGGTTGTTCGTCATATGGAAGTTCTACTGTATATACAATGATAAAAGGCTATAAAACTCTACTCACATTCATGGAAATCTTTCATTTTTAGGTACATAACAATTATGACATATTTAAATGACGTCAAAGAAGGTGGTGAAACTGCATTTATTAATGCTGATAACTTTACATTTGACTTGGCAGTAAGTATTAAAGTGATAGTATCATACTAAAAACGTTCCTCGTATTTCTTCGAGTAAACGCCCTGCATCGAATAAACGCCCCTTTGAATTAATACCCTTTCAAATTTCTAAATAAACGACTGCTCTTGTAAATACCCCAAAGATAACAATGAACGATTTTTCCTACATTATTGAGAGCATGAAATCAATCTAATTCAGATGCTTATTCTCTTTCGAGTCTTTCGAATGCTTTCGAGTATCTAAGATTTCAAAATAAACGCCCTTCTTGAATAAACGCCTTCCTCCAATGTACGAATCTCGAAATATCAGAATTCCTAATAAACGCCACAGATGTTTATTGGAGGAAATATGGTATCTAACAATGAAAATAATTGAACATTTTTTCGATAGGTTTTAGGTTTCCGAAGGGTTTTAGAAAGGTTAAATTAAGAAATATAGTGTGACTCACGTCAAGTCTTCTTTTTTGCTTGTATTTCCCTGCATCAAACAAAAGGAATGCGTTTGCTCTGGCGGCCATGACAAACTTCGAGCTTGGCCGCCATCCAGAGAAAACATATAGGAACCTTTTCTTTCATATATTTCTTCTATTTTTCTCCGAGAGAATGCTTACTGATATTCCTCTTGTAAATCGTTTACTGTAGCGTGATCAAGAAAAATTGAACTTGGTAAAGTACTGCCAAGATGCTTCTTTGACCATCAAGCCGAAGAAAGGCACAGCTATATTCTGGTATAATCATCATATAGACGCAGATACAAAATGGCTTGATGATTTAGACCCTCGTAGTTTGCATGGTGGTTGCAGTGTAAATAAAGGAGAAAAATGGATCAGTAATATCTGGTTGCCAGCACCTTATGAAGATGCTTCTGACATTAAAAGTGTTTATTCTGACTTTTATGAAAAATATGTCAAGAAAAATGTAGTTTAATTCTTTTTTTTGCAAATTATTCATAACCTTGCCATTGCTTACAAACCATATTTGATCATTAATCATCAAGAATAAAAAATATGTGTTGTTGCAAATCCAAATGTGTATGAATAATAACATTTTTTTGTAATTTAGAATTATTGGACGTTTACATCAAATTTTTCCCATAAATTTCATATGCTATTTCAGTTTTTTGTCTGCTTATAGCATTGTAATCAATAAAATCAACATCAAAAATACACAATTGTTCTGAACATTTTCTTCGTGCAACTAATTAAATCATATTTTAAACTCAAATCTTTAAAAACCATTAATCAACACGTTCATTCTTCGTCGGTGAAGAGACTCTACAAATTTAAATCGATGTAAAAAGCAAACATGGTTGAACTCATCGACGTGGAAAATATTGAAAATCCAAACAATTCAGAGAATTATTTCATTAAAAATCTAAATTTTATGTTATAGCAAGATAATACAACCAATCAATCAATTAATCAATCAGGTAAATCGATCGATCAACCAATCATATATGAGACTTGCAACAACAACATACAGTGCATCAATCTACAGTTATAATATGTTCAGAATATAGGTAGTCATACAGGATTGGTGAAGAATCAGTTAATATCATTCGCATTCAAAATGAATTTTTCCACTTGTTGCAACAATATTGAATCCTCTGAAGTTATTAAATAAGAGAAATTTGTTACTGGGGGTGCGAGACGAACAAAATTTAAGTCTCAACGGGTTCCAAGGAACAATGTTTACAAATTCTTCTATCTTCAGGAGTACTGGCTCTGAGCTCCAGCTCAATTTGTTAGCTGTGTGGTAAATGGCACATCCTCAAGTTTACAGGAGGTTGATTGCGGAGTGCCACAGGGTTCATGTCTTGGTCCATTCTTATTTCTAATTTATATCAACGATCTCCCAATGTCTCTCCGTAAATGCAATGTGAAAATGTATGCTGATGACACAAGTATTTCACACTCTGCGAAAAATATCAACGATCTGAATGATACACTTAATAGTGATCTCGATCGGCTAAAGAAATGGTTACAGGGAAATAAACTGTCATTAAATGTCATAAAGACACAGAGGATTGTTGTAGATTCTCGACCAAACCTAAAAAAGATTGCTGACAATAAAGTAGAGACCCCATCATTTGTTATTGATGGTGCTGAAATTGACATCGTTCAAAATGTGAAATATCTAGGAGTCCAACTTAATGATAGTAATTATTCAAAATATCTCGTGCTCTAGGATTTTTGAAATATGCCAAAAATTCGTACCTAAGGATACCTTAATCAAAATGTATCATGGCTTCGTAGAGCCAAATTTCCGTTACTGCTGTTCCGTTTGGGGAGGCTGCTGTGAAAAAAGGTTGCAAACCATACAAAAACTGTAAAATTGAGCTGCAAGAATTGTCACGAATAGCAGCTATGATGCATCCGCCTTAAATTTGATCAAGAAACTAAATTGGCCAACAGTTACTGATATGATAAAAACGAGACAGCTACTATTACATACGAAGCATTATCGAGTCTTGCGCCCGGCTATCTTTCAAACCTTTTCAAGAAACATTCTGCGCGTGATATCAGTATGAATTTGCGTAATGCTACTGCCGATGTCCTTGTTCCAAGGATGAAGACTTGCAGTGGGCAGAAAGCTATATCTTTCCGGGGTGCAAAAACTTGGAATAAATTGCCTTTGGATGTCAAACAAGTACCCTCCCTTAGCATTTTTAAAAGTAGACTGAAGAGCAATTTGCCTCTCCCAGCCTAACTCTGTAAATTTTTCATTTTTTATATATTGTAAACATAGAAGTAATTTTTAGTAAATTTTAGGGCTCATCTTTTTCTTTGTACAGGGCAGTTTGGAAAGCAATTATTGTATATAATTGATAACTTTACCCTGTTTAAATAAATAAAAATGAAATAAAAAATGAAAATGAATTTTTTTGCGTGGCCTACGTTTCTAATAGGCCAATTAATAATGAATTCTTAAGGGTGAATAATTTTGTGTTGTATGTGCACAATTTTTCTTCAATACATATGTTTTGTCAACAGTTATTTGTCGTTGTGCATTTCTATTGTAAGAAGTCCATTATTTAATTGTTTGGTAAAGGTTTTAATTTAAAATCAAAGTAACACAAAAGGGTCTTTTCCGAGCGGGTTGTAGGAAAATTGATTTTCAGACTAAAAAATATCAGACAACAAATTTTAAATAACCCCAAAATTGGACAGATAATACCCTAAAAAGATACTAAACAAAACAATGCATAATATCTTTTTAATTCAAATATTTTCAATTTGAAACAAAGTAAAATACTATTCCTAAATAAATAAATTGTAAGCATATAGCTAACCTATATAGGCCTTTTGATAGGATGCTGATTTTAAATTGAGATTGAGATTGCTCTTAAAAATAGGGATAAATAAATAGAATTTATTTAAAAAATGAAATAGAAATCCCCCCCTCCCCAAATGTGAAGGAAGTATACCCCCCGTGCTTTGAAGAATATATTTGTCTCGGAATA
>JAYJMH010073009.1:0-10939 GCA_036873815.1 Phacellophora camtschatica | reverse complement strand
CCGTTTGGGGACAGACATTAAATTGATATGTAGAATCGGTATTCAAATTGCAAAAAAGCTATCAGAACATCTCACATTAGTCGTTCCTTCCCATTCCCTTCCAATCTTTAAAGATTTCAAATTTGTTGTACTTTCCGAAATTTTCGAACTTAGACTATTAACTTTTGTTTATGATTTGACAAAAAAATCAGCTCCTTTTTGTTTTCATAATTTTTTGCTTTCAATTCATCCATTCATCACTATTCAACTAGGCAATCTACGTGGTAATTTGTATTTGACTAAGAAAAATAGTCTTCTGTATTGTTTGAGATCTATTTGATATATGAGACCAAAACTATGGAATTACTTACCAGTAGAATTGTGAAATTCTTCCAAAAAATTAGAAAGAATTTATTTAGAAAGAAACTGAAAATTTATCTGCAAAACTCCATGTAATCCTTTGGAAAATATTCAAATGTTAAACATTTACTAACTGAATATTATATTTATATAGCCTTGATTTTTAAATTTATAGGTCTACATAACATTTTATAGGTCTACTTTTTCTTTGATTTAATTAGCTTTGTTGTGTTAGTATTGTAACATAGTATTTCATTATGTTGTTGTATTTTAATGTGGTAGAATTTGAATTATATATATAACTGGAACTGAAACTGAATTGTAATCATTTGTAGTTTTTCTTTGTTCTTGGTAAAACCCGCAATATGTTCCATTTGTAAACTGTACGCTGGCAGTATACACTGTCTCTAAATCAAAATTTTTCACTCAAAATGTTTTTGCCATGGTAAATTTGTTTTTGACCTGGTGAAAAGTAATATTTTTTTAACCCTATTTACTGCACCTTTAACCCTATTTTGCTGTACGTTTTTGAAAACAGACAAGGGCCTGAAACCTTTTGACTTTTCCCAAGACTTAATTGTTCATAAAATTTCAGATTTTTTTCAAACATTTTAATTTCATTTCATTTCAATTTCAAATTATTTAACAAACAAACTTTATATTGACATGGTTGAGTTTAGTTTTTGATTCTCTATTTTTTGATGTGTCAGTCAGCAAAAAATAAAATATATGACGTCAATCCTTTTGATTCCGTCATACTTCATACCATGAATGATAAAAAATTATAATTTGCACATGAAAACATAATTGATTGTCACAGTATAGAGGTAAATTAACAAAGCATATTTTAAGCATCAAACAAGTAAACAAAATCAATATACAAGAATCTTAATGCTACAAACGCCGATAACGTTTTGTAGACGACAGCCGGAATGTTTGTTGAATTTGTGAAATCTTGCTGCCAATATTTTGTTGATAAGAAAGAAATATTAATATGATTCAATTATGAACTTGAAACTTTTCTGTCATCCAAACATTTCATTTTGCTCACTTTTTCTATATTTCACACAAATGTTACTTTATGTATATTTTGTTTCTTTCTAGTTACATTGCAGAAGGTAACCCTCCAACTGTCACATTGCCGAGAATCAAGGTATGACTTGCAAGAATGAGGGTATTTCAGAAAAATGCTACTGATTTAATTGTGTTCACCGAACAATTTTTTTTGGAATGTAAATAATAGTGTTCTTTGATGGTTGACATACATTTGAAGGTCTTGCTTGCCCATAGTGGTTCTTTTTTAAATGAAGAACTATATATAATTTTGGCCAGAGTTTAAAAGGGAAACCTCTTTTGATTTGTTTGAGCTATATATGTATATGCTATAATTCTCTGCTGATATGTGTTCTTGTTTTAAAACTTCCATATAACATTGCAACTTTTTGAAAGGCTTTTTTTGCGTTAATAACTAGGCTTTATTGACTGGAGCTGTGCCTGGGTTTATCGACGTAGTTATGAATTTTGCATCTCCGAAATTGGCAGAAGACAATGTTATAAGACAATTTAGATGTTCTGGAAAGAAGCTATTATTTTATGGTGACGACACCTGGCTGAGGTTATTTCCACATTGTTTTACAAGGCACGATGGTGTGTCGTCTTTTGTGGTTTCCGATTATACCGAGGTTTGTGACAAAAAAATTCCTTCCAAAGTCCTTTTTCTTCGTCTGCACTTTTATCTTGTTTTGCATTTTATTGTTTGTTGCTCCAGAACTTTTTAGATTTTACATACAAATTCATGTTTGTGAGAAAGACATTTTATGTTTTTAATGTTGGTTCTTTTAAGACTGTAGGAACATAATTTTATGCATTTAATGTCATTGGAAACATTGCACACTTCAGCAGAACCTGCTGTCAAGTAAAATGTACCTGCATAATCTCTGATAACGTTTATATCATTTTTACGATTGCAAGTATATTATCATTTTTCTATTGTAAAATTTAAATATTATCAAATGTTTTAAAGGTGGATGATAATGTCACAAGACATTTGGAGCAAGAGCTGTCGAACTTTGATTGGGATGTTATGATAATGCATTATATTGGTTTGGATCACATTGGACACTTACATGGCCCATCTAGCCCATTGATCAAAAGTAAATTACGTGAAATGGATTCTGTTATGCGCAGGATCTGGAATGGGCTCGAACGGAGAGACAGATCCTCAAATAAGACAAGTTTATTTATACTAACAAGTGACCATGGCATGCATGCTACTGGGGGTCACGGGGGAGCGTCTAGAAATGAAATAATGACACCTCTTGTATTTATGAGTCAACTATTTAAAGACGGAAAAGGTGGGTTTTTTGTCTGTTGCTAGGTTGCTTGCTCATTTTACTATTTTTGTTTTTTTTTTTAATTCCTGCTCTAATGCTGAAAAGTTATATTAATTCTTTAATTTATTTAAAAATTAAAAACATTTACCAAACTGATATTTTCCCTCTTAAGATAGATTTCCCAAAATCAAAGTGTGTCGCATAATATACGTAGGTGCATTGTTTAAAAATTAGTTTTCGTTTTTTTTACTTAAGGCTGGCTTACGCGATCCAATTTTCGTAAAATTTACTCCACATTTTATGTAGACTTGATCTCTTTTTTAATCCGAGAAGTGCTTTTTTAATCTGAGGAAAGGAGTTGAGCAAACTGAGAAACTAACGAAGGAATACCTGCTGATCAAAATTTTGGAAAATTAATTTCTGACTGTATGTCAGTACATAGTTAATAGAAGGAGTCATAGTCTCTATTTTATTTATTTTTGAAGGTCGAAGTTTCAATGGAAAAGTTGTAAGCCAAACCGATCTAGCTCCAACCTTGGCAGCGTTATTCAACTTTAATGTACCAATATCGTCGTAAGTTTTTACACATTTTTAAGTTTAAGTACACTTCATACGTCCAATCGCAATTAGTTGTTTTATTTATTGTGATTTTCTTTGTTGCATTTGCATCGACCGGTATTTTATTCACTATATTTTTGTTTACAAAATGCTTCTTGGCTCTTGGTGATTTTTTGTCATATTTTGTAACTTGCTTGAATACTGGGAAAACTCTTGAATCTTCTTGGAAAACAACTGCAATTTTATTTTTGTTTTTCTACTTTTAATGTACTGACATTGAAGAAAATCATAAGGCACATTGTTACTAAATTGTAAATAAGTTTATTTTGCTTTTGAGATTGATGTCTTTAAAGACAGCTTATTCCTCTGCTTGAGTATCCATCCCCGCAAATTTCGGCCATCTTGTGAATTAATACTAACCCGCCCTGGCAATTAGGTACCTAAGAGTATATTCAAAGGTCATATTTATAGCAAGAAATTTCTGTAATGTAGCTTAAATAATCGGTCGCTTGTTAATGTAGCCTCATAATGTTTACTTCTTTATTTCAGTTAATTATCTGAACTAATTCGTGTTTCTCTGAATTATTTTCCTGATTTTTTATCCATAGCATGGGGGTAATTCTTCATGATCTCATTGCTGACTTACCAAGAGATTTACGTTTGACCCTGCTTAAAGATAATGCCTGTCACCTGGCAGAGATAGCAGTTAATTCTCAACTGCGAAAGGAGCTGATGACATCATTACTGACATTTTGTCAATTGAACGATCTGAAAGCAGTAAAAGATGAGGAATATTATGCTTTACTTTTGGTGCTAAAAGAAGCAAGTTCTCAAATTCAAGATGAATATTCAGATTACAAGATTAGCTATTTGATGTTAGGTCTTCTGTGTCATGGAGCATCCTTAGTAACAGTGCTATTTTTGTTTAGCTCTTACTGTAAAATTACACGAGTTGAAAACAAGGGGCTGATTTCCTGGATGATTGTTGGTATAAGTTTGTATTTAATCAGTATGGCATCATCGAGTTTCATTGAAGAGGAGCATCAAACTTGGTATTTTATTGTTACCACATCCATTTTTCTTCTTTTCATTTCTGCTTTTGGTGAAACTTACAAAAGAGCACCAAGTAATAGATTATTGAATGAAAAGAATACAGTTGAAGGGTTATGTTATGAAAAAACAACAAATCTTAAATCTTGTAGCTCCGCAATTTTAGAAAATATTGAATCACCGTTTACACCGGCATTTGTTTCGGGAAATCTCATATCAGCATTTGTTGCAATAATAACGTTCCGTGTTGCAAGATCGTGGAATCAAACTGGTGTTAAATGGATTATTGTATCTGATTTGAGCGATGCTCTTTTACTACCAGACAATACGAACTTGCATCTGTTTCTTTTGTTTTGCTCAGTTTTGCTGATAAGATTTCTCTATTCTAGAAAGATTTCAAACTTTGACAATGCCATTTTTTCATCAGGATTGATATTTGTCTTTTTGCATAAATTCATTCATATCAAGGAGCCGTCAATTTGGATGCCTGTATCTGCAACGTTTTCAGCTCGCATTGTTTTTATATTATGCTTAATTTTGTTTATAAAATGTTACATTTCTCCACTGCAAATTTGGGACGTAACGTTGACTACTGTGCATGAACAAACCTTTACGAAACGAAAATTATCAAGTGGTTCCTGTAAAGATACGTTTTCATTTGATGGCATTCAAAGATGCAAACCTGTTGATCAGTTTGAAACACCCATAAACGATAGAGTGCCAAGCAAGAGGCTGCTTAAACAGTCTTTTATTCTGATTTTGTTGAATCTGCTACGCCCACATAATGTCATTTGGTTTAGTTTAATCGCAATCATTGAATGTTCAATCTCGTATTTCTTCAAAAATTGGTATGATGTTTCTTTTTGTAAATGCTTTTGTTCTATTTTGTCTTTGAAATGATTTTCCTTTTGCAATTTTCTATAATTTTAGTTGTTTCTTGATACACAAAGAGATATTTCTTCTGCAAAATTAGTGTAATATTTTTAAAATTTTAATGATCCTTTTGGAATTTTAAAATTGTTTCTTCTTCCACTTGATTTTTTCTCGTGACGGCTGATTGCAAAGGAATCTGATTTTATCAAATAATTGTTTCATGATTTTTCATTGCCATAAAATCTACACGGCCAATTTTTTGGAAATTTATAGATTAAAACGTTTCATTGCAAATTTTATGTGTTTATATATTTATCAAAAATTTTATATTTCATATAATCATATGTAACGTAGTTGGCAATTATTATGTTTTCTTTTTTGTAGGTATGCACATCGAAAGTTTAATATAGCCATGATAGTTCTGTTTTACGTTTTGGGTAAGGCAAGCTTCTTTGCTCAAGGTCACTCCAATGCTCTATCAAGTATCGATGTGGCTGCTGGCCTCACAGGCATTGATTACTTTTCTCCAATGCTCTGTGGCGTCCTCACTTTGATTCATACATTCAGCTCACAGATATTTTGGTTTCTCAGCCTTGTTGAGAATTTAAGTCATGCAAAGTGAGTAGTATAGATTTGTTTCTTTGCCCAACTCATGCAATTATCAACAATCAGAGAACAACACTTCGACTCATGCATGCACGACGCTGGGATATTTCTCATCGACCATAAGGTTTTTTTTCAGACGTTATTTTGATATGTGATACAACTTTGGCAATAACCATGTTGATCGGATTTAGATTTTAATTTCAATTAAAAACTTTATTTGAGAAAGAAACACGATTATTTTTGCTCTGCAATGTTCATTTCTTACCTCGAACGACTGACCCTGTTCAAACTATAATTCATTTCTAAATGTTGATCTTTTTTTCAGAGAATCAGTATCAAATGTAACATGGGGAATCGCTGGTGTTGTCTTTGTAATAGTGACTTTGGATAGTTTGGTTTATTCTACAGTTGTATTTTTCAGCAGATATCATTTGTTTATTTGGAGCGTGTTTGCACCAAAATATTTATTTTTAGCTACATCTAATATTACAATAAGTGTTATCGTCAGCATTTATTTATTATTAAATTCTGAATAGCCACGAAATCAAAGGAATATATTTTCCACATCAATTTCTCAAAAATTTAAGCGTATTTTTTCAGCAATGGGGGGCACCAGGCGTCCCCTCTTTTGTTACCATATCAATGATATAATAAAAAGCATTGAATAAATTATTTTGGAAAGACTTATATTTGTGAAATTTGGTGTATCCTTTTTGCATGAGATAATTTGGGCTACCAGACAGCCCAAGTTTGTTAAATTGTGTGATCCCGTGTCCTACAACCTGGTGGGCGTGGGGTAGCCGGGCAAGTGTCCCGGGGCCCGTAGTTGAAATTGTAGGGATTAATTACTTTATTGAAACCTATTATGGCTCGACAGGGGCACGATAAATTATAGAAAATATGTACGCTGTATTCCTATAACAATATTCAAACTGGATGAAATTTTTGAAAATGTATTTGTTGCTTTGAGGATCTTCTGTACAATGCCTACTACAGTAGCCTCGGCAGAACGATCTTTCAAAAAGCGAAAATTGATTAATAGCTTTTTGCGAATGACCATGGCCCAGGAAAGGATGAATGATTGGGCCGTGTTGGCATAGTAAGGGATCTTGTGAAGAAAGTGGACTTTTGTGTTGTTATTAAGGCATTTGCATTAAAAAAGGCCCAAAAATTTTTATTTTAACATTTATAGAATTTCTTTTTAACGAAGTAGAAGTGAAGCTCAACTAATCGATTTAATGTTGTTGTAATGAATGGCTGTAAGAAGAGTATGGTTTATTTTATCAAAACTATTATTATTCAATAGTGGAATATTTGTCCTTCTGTTGAAACTGTTTTCTTGAACAATGATATTTTCAGAGAACTTGTAGACTAGAATTTCACAATTTAGCAGTATAAATGCTCAAATTAGAGAAAGGCGTTTCCATCAACAAGAAAAGGGCATGGCCTTAAATAAATTTAGGGTTTCGTTCCCGAACCCCGACCTTCTCCCGCTCCGGGGCCCACCTCACGACCGCCTCTCAGCGGCACTGAATGAATCGGACACTGACCCAAAAATAAATTTCGCCAACATACTGCAATTTCTTCAATTATTAAGAATGGAAATTTTTTGAATGAACAGATTAATAAATTCATTGCAAATACTGTTGCATCTCTGAGGATTCGGAAATAATTTTATCTAACTTGTAGAGTAACTTTTCTAAATTTACGTCATTGATCAAAGTGTGTTCAATGATACAGCTATGTTGGATTAAGTATCACTAATTTTTATGTGCTAATAACCGTAAAACTCCGAGGTGGAAACACATCAATCCACTGTTAGAATATTCATTTATCGAACTCTGAGGTGGAATCACATCAATCCACTGTTAGAATATTCATTTATTCTATCGCTGTAGATTTTACTAGAGTTTCTTCAAAATTTTACATGCACACCGTTTCAAAATTAATAGTTTTTACCCCCTAGTATACAATAGATAAAGAGTAAAAGGCAGACAGTTTTACTCCGAGAAATAAAATTGGCAAAAAGATACAGAAGAGAAACTACCAGCCCCCCTTGGGTTGTAGGGTTAAATTTTGGGAAAATTGTCTATGGAAAAGCAGAAAGGTCTATCTACTATTCTCTACTATATCTGGTGTTCCAAAAACGGGTTTGATCTTGACTAGTGCTGAGAATATCGCTCAAATCCGTGGAAAATAATTTTTTAAGTTGTTCTCTATAGTCAACTTCAGAATAAAAATCTGGTTTGTTGATATTAATCGTTTGATATTTGAGATAGCAATATTTAAAATTAAAATTTGCTTTCCCTTCAAAGCCAGATGTTAATATTTTGGTATACGCTCTTCAAGGGTCATGATGTAGGATTTCCTTAATCTTGGCGGTGTTCCGGACAATGTACTTTGTTTTTGAAAACACTTTTGAACAATGATTCCAAAACGAATCTTTAAAATCTGTTGTCGCCAAATAATTTATTTAAACTAAAATTGTTGTTTCATTTTGGTAGATTTTTGGCAGAAATGCTGAAAAAAGAGAAATCACTTCGTAGTGGCTTTATCTATAAAAGTAATAATAGAGGGAGTCAGCACCGTCCTCAAATATATACGCAGCAGGTGTCAAGCGAGCCCGTGAACAATGGTGCGCATGCGCGGTACGTATGTTTCCCACGAAAATAAAAAACTGAGCATGTGTTTGAAAAAATTACGGTTTTGAAATTTAGCGCGCTCCTCCACAGCGGCAATATTGCAAACATCAATCCAGACGATGTCGAAGGCAGCATCTTGATGATGTCTCAATGTCGCCGTTTTTATTTCGCGTTTGACGGGGGTCACTGCGGATGGCAATATTTGAAACGACAGCAAGACAGTGTCAAAGGCATTGCCTCGATGGCGTTTCAATGTCGCCGCTTTCATTCTTCTTATTTCGCGTGGATGGCAATATTTGAAACGACATCAAAGACAATGTCAAAGGCATTGTCTTGACGGTCCTAGTTAGTGAGTTTCTCTAACTTGTTAATCAAAATTTGTCCGAAAATTTGATGGTCCGAGTTAGTGAGTGAGTGAGTGAGTTATCGTATTTAACGTTCCTAGCCAGCGAAAGTCTCCAGATGACTTGTTTCCTGCAGGGGACAGGGTTATACATAACCTTTCAGTTTTAGGCATATACACTTGCTATTTTTGTAAGGTATGGGCTTCTGCGCTTGGCGCAGGGGGGCCCTTCAGGGCGACCACGGTCCTTCCTCTCGATGTGACCACACCTCGTGATTCCTTTTGCCTTTGCCTGGAATTACAGAAAGTTAGCAGCTCTCCTCACACTTTCGCAGCAAGTATGACCATGGTGGGATTCGAACCCACGACCTTGAGGTTATGAGTCTGGCGCCTTAACCACTAGGCCATGCGGGCTTTTTAAATAGTTATGTTCAACGAGAGCAAGACGTTGGGTTTTTCCTTGAAGATGATATTCCTACAAAGCATCGGGATATTACAGTAACAAAAATATACTTCTCCCCAAATTCAAAATGAAATTCTCCAGATAATGGCTCTTAATTTGCAACGAGAAATAGCGCAAGAGATTCAAAACGCAACAAATTTTACGATCATGGCTGATGAAACTTCCGACGTTTCGAACAATGAGCAACTGGTAATTTGCATTCGGTGGGTTGACAGCTTGTCCTTTGTCCACGAAGAATTCATTGGATTACACCCAACGGAAGGAACTCAGTAAAATCAAATGCAAATCAAATTGTGGCCCTAATAAAGGATATACTGCTACGAATGAATTTGCCTAGTGAAAACGCACGTGGATAGTGCTATGATGGTGCTGCGGCAATGGCTGGTGTAAAGAAAGGAGTTGCTAAATAAAGGCAATTAACGCCAAATTCCTTTATACTCACTGCTATCGACATGCCCTAAACCTGTTGTAAAATCAGTTAGCTGTTTGAAGAAAACGTTTGAAACTGCCCATGAAATTTGCAACCTTGTTACAAAATCGCCGATGAGGAGCACTCAACCGAAAGATATCAAGTCCGAGACAAAGAACGAATCTCGGGGTATCCATGCACTTTGTCCAACAAGGTGGACTGTACGAGGAGAAGCATTGGCTTCAATCTTAAACAACTTTAACGAATTGGTAGATCTTTGGGACTGGTCCCTCGAAGATCTTCGTGATACGGAAATGAAAGCGAGAATTCGTGGTACTATTGCTCTGATGCCATCTTTCGATTTTATATTTGGATGTTCTCTGTGAGAACCTCTATTCAAACAAACAGGCAATTTGAGCCGCACCCTTTAAGATCCTTCAATGTCGGCAGCTGAAGGAAATGATATTGCACAAATCGTAATTTAAACACTGTCTAAACTGAAAAATGAGGAATCATTACAATTATTCTGGGAGCGAGTTTTGAAAAAAAGATGAACTGAATGCATAGGAGCCAAAATTATCCCGCAAAAGAAAACACCCCGAAATGTTTGAAGAAGAGGATAGACAAACCTAAACTTACCGTATGACACCGAAGGAGCAATACAAGCAGAATTATTTTCAAGCACTTGATTGTATTATTGCTTGCATCAAGGATCGTTTTGACCAGGCTGATTTTAGAAAATATGCAAATGTGCAAAACTTCTTGTTAAAAGCGGCTAAAGGGCAAAGTTGGGAAACGGAAATGGACAACGTAACTGAAACATATAACTATGATTTAAGCAGATACACTTTGGAAGCGCAACTACCTTTGTTATCTCATACTGCTGTTACGATGGGGTACAATCCGGAAAAATTGACAATAATTGACATGATAACAATTTTACAAGATTTCGATAATGCCAAAAGAATTGCATTATCTGAAGTTGTTAAGCTTGGAAAGATACTGCTCGTTATGCCTGCAACGAACGCAGTCAGTGAGCGATCCTTTTCTTCCCTCAAACGTGCCAAGACGTGTTTACGTTCAACCACAATCAATAACCGGCTGAACCATTTGATGGTGTTACATGTACACAAAGATAAGGTCGACAAGCTTAATTTGATAACAATTGCAAATTAACTTTTGGGAAATATTGATTCCAGAAAGACAAATTTTGGTACCTTCAGCAACCGTGACATTAAAACTGCATCAACAACTGAGAACCGAAGCACTCAGACTGCGCGTGTTTCATGAACTAGTAGATTTGAAGCCGTTTTTATTGAACCT
>JAYJMH010072998.1:0-10940 GCA_036873815.1 Phacellophora camtschatica | reverse complement strand
TAGCCCCCCCCCCCCCCAATGATAGGTGTAGTACTGCTCATGTAGCGTAGAAAGTAATACTTTCATAAATGGTTTAACTTTAAGAAAGACTTCCTATGAATTGCGCGTATAACCCCCTGCAAGAATATAATTATTGAGCAACTTACATAAAACATCAAAATAACGACGGGTGTCGAAATAACATGTAACCCCGGATTTATTTACAAATGAATACAGTATTATTTCTATTTTACGGCGGGGTTAGAAAAAGCAAAACAATGGGTATTTATCTCCGTAATGGAAAGAACATTTCTTCTCTGGTTACCCCCTGAAAATATAACAATTTATACATTGTTTGACAATGAGCAATGTGGCCCTTTCCGGGGGTGAAAGGGTGAAGTTGTCACGCAAATTTAAGCTTTGAAACCATTATATAGTAAACTATGTTATACTTCCAAATCTAAATGGAATTATATGAAACTTTATTAATTTTGTTCTCACTGCACATAAGGGACTATTCATCACTCTCCTCAAACTCCAAGGCGGAATCACTCTCCTCAAATTCCAAGGCGGAATCCAGATCACAAAGCAAGTCCGTGAGATCAGAGGCATACTGCGGTGTCACCGTGTGGCTTTCCGGCTCACCGGAAAGTTTGTTTTTAAAAACAGTCGGGTCTATTTCCCCGGACGAGCTGTCGCTTGTGAGATTTCCGGAATGTTGGCTGGAAAGTGAATTGTCTGAAGGTTTGTCGATCAATATTATAGGCGGTGAGCCATTCAGCACGGGCTGGATGTTTTTCGTGAAGTCGTCCGTAATAACAAGATCCGAGTCGGAGCGTATTTTGTTCCGCTGTGGGCTCGGAGTTGAGTCCGGATTCGAAAACAATGTCATAGCACTTGCTCTGTTGGCATTTTGATAACGTTTCCGCTTGGCGTATTTAGCTTCGATGCTTCCACCGGTCCACTGGTCCATTTGCAAATATGCTTCGTTGAAAGCGAAATCTTGCTCATTCTTGTTTCCAGTTTGGCTTTTTGCTGCAACGTCCTCCACAACAGTAGATTCCTCGCTGTCTTCTCCGGCGACATATTCCGATTCGTCTTGCTCTAAATGCCGCAATTCCTCGTCCGGTCGGACCCACCTTGAAACAACAAACTCTCCACTTTCTTGCAAATCGCCAACAAGCTCCTCTTCCGTGGGATCCAGATCATCAAGCTCTGGATCAGGGCCGGAATTTTCCGAGCTACTGTCACTCTCGCTCCCTTCTGCGAGGATGTCAGCAAACTGGTCTTCCACCATCCTTTCCGCATCGTCAGAATCCGAATCGGAATAATCTAATTGGATCGTTCTGTGCTGTGGGTGTGTAACATCCGGACTCTCTGATGGACTTTCCGGAGGAGTGAAGATGTCATCAAGGGCAACATTCGAGATGCCATGTTTCTCAGAAACGTGTTCGGTTTCTTCCTTAAATATGTTCTCGAGCGAATCAAATGAATTAGGCTTGTGTATCTCAAAGTCGTTTGCAGAAAGTCCTTCTAAAATATCTAATGTTTCTAATTCATTGCTTCTTTCGATAGAATCATTACTGTCTGTCGTTCCAAATTCACGAGCTTCTGTAACCGATAAGTTCTCACCTTTAGTAATACTAGAATCAATTTGATCAATAATTTGGCTGTCATTTTTTGCATCGGCGTCCTTTTCTGCATAATTTCCCGCCATTTCCTCACTACTCTCTTTCAAGCTGTCTGCATCCCCAATAACATCACTTTGACATTCCTTCTCACGCCTTTCCTCTTCTTCGAAAAATGATTTCAAATCAGCTTGGATCGCCTTCTTCTTCTTTGACGACCTTCTGATTTTCATGTCACTAATCTTCCCATCATGCGGACTTCTCTTTTTGCTTTTCCCTCCGAGCAGTTCATCACCATCTTCCAACAAAATACCCTCAGAGTTGTACAATTGCAGGATTTCTTCCTGTTGTTTTCTTCCAATATCGTCAGATGCATCTTCGCTTCTTGTTTTATTCTTTCCATCAAGCATCAATTCCTCATCTCCCTTCGAATCAACCACATTATTTATTTCACTCGTCTCGCCAACAGCAAATTCTACCAGACTCTCTTCTCTGTTGCCTTCGTGTTTCAATTCCAAAGAAGCTTCAGTTATGTTATCGTGCGCACCACTGCTTACAGTTTCACGCTGATGCTTCAGTCTTGGAATTTCTTCATTGAAAACTTCTCCGGCGTTGTTATTTTCCACAGACATTTGCAAAAATTTAATCATCGAACTTTCAGTGATTGCATTGATTTCCTCTTCTGCAACAGCTTTTATATCATCTCCAAAAGATAACTCGTGATTCGTAAATTCGCTTTTCTGATCAAAAGCATTATTCACTTGAAAACTTTGATCGACATTCTGTCCACTGGCGCAACTTTCGGCTTCTGCACTTTGGCCGTTAATGACCCCTGACATCTGAACTTCTGTCCCCTGAGCTTCTGTCTCCTGAGCTTCTGTCCCCTGACCTCTGATCCGCCTTTTCACCGTTCCTGTGTGGTTTTCCATCTCATCAGCACTGGAATCGAGACTGTGATCTACTTTAATCAATTCTCCAATATCCCCATCGATAAACATCATCTCTCTTTCTAAAAGTTCTTTAAACTTTAATTTTTCTATTTCCTTCTTTGGATGCCCGCTGATGTGCAACAGTTCCCGTAATGTGCTATTTTCATACTTGAGTCTTGTCTGCATTTCCACGTCGCATCGTTCAATTTCTTCATCAGCTTGGACTGCTCTGTGCATGACTGCTGCCATTTCTGTTACCTTCTCTTTCAGAACATTTACATCCTTTCGAAGAAAATAAGTAAATTTCCTTTTCAACAGCAAACAATAGTTTATTTAAATAAATTTAGATAGACTAACAAAGCGAAACAAATTCTCTTCCAGAAAGATCAAAAATGCAAAAAAAAATTTTCAAAAAATTTCTTTTCAAAATCTTTTGTAAAAAACAAGACAATTTCCTATTCAACAGCAAAACAAATCAATTATTTAAATAAAATCTTATCAAGAAGCAAATCCTCTTATTTTTTAATTATTCCCAACAAGGACATATTTTTTCGAAACAAAAAATTCAAGCATTAGACATTACAATGCAGTTTTCAGTCTGACAACATAGATTTCACAATCAATCAAATCAAGATACACAGAAAAGAAATAAATTTGTGACTTTCTTCACTATTGTTTAGGTGTACATCGAACCTGGCTGCTTGAGGATAGATATAGCTCTTGCTCCTCTCCATCCTCCCCTCAAATGCAAAGGAGAGCTGTTGATTGCTCTACATTACAAGAAAAGAAAATTGCTCTCTCTTGCTCTCTTGAAAAATAATTTGTTTTCTTATTGTTTTCAGTGAATCCCTGCAGGAATAGCTCCCTTGAATAGCAACCACAGAAACAATTCAGTGCTAAAAATGTTATGGCCAGGCATGTGTTGGCATGTTCAACCTCAATCTTTTGTTTCACAAAATCAGTCATGCATAAAAAATGCAACAATCATGAACAAAGCCTTATAACATTAACTTACAGTTAATTGAAACCCTAAGATATTTAATTCCTTACCAAACATAAGAACATCAATCTATATATTATCAATAAAATTAAGTTAAACGAATTGTTTTGTAGAAAACTGTCCATGCTGTACATGTTAGAAAACAGTTAATTATCCCAATGGGGTACATACCCCAGAGTTCTTGTTCATATACTCCACTGCAGCTTTGTCTAAACCTTTGTGAGTTAAAAGATTCAAGACCTAGATAAAATGACATAGGAGAAACATGAAATCAGAACTTAAAATAAAAGAACAACATCAATAAACCATGTGCAGGGCTATCCCCAGATGATTGTGGAAATGGGGGTGTCACACGGAATTTGGTAAGAAGAATTAGAGATTTGCTGATAAATAGTAAGCTCAGCTTTGTGGAATCAATTGCCAGATGAGGTGACATTGCTGAGTAAATAGTGTTTTACATTTCCAGGAGGTTGAGGCTGGCCATGACTACTGTATGTGTACCCCACTATGTAAACTTCAAAAACCTAAACTTTAAAAAGTAAACAACGTCTTTTATTTCATTTAGCTTGAAAATGATGTTAAGATGACATTGAAACGTCGCTCATTATTATAGTTAATATTTATAATTAAATGTTACAAAAATAATATTCTTATTTAAAAAGTAAGCTTAAAAAAGCTTTAATTTCTAAATATTAACTCTGATTTCATAATAATAAAGAGAATTAATAAATCAATGATATAAAGTCTGCTGCCTGGGTGGCTTAAGATTTATTTCATTGTTTCGCATCAGCTGATAAAAATTCAGCAAATCAATGTTAGTACCAAAGATATTTTAAAAGTCAACTCTCCAAGCAGCAGCAGCCAACTTTTGGTCTTAATACCAAAACCTAGCACTATGCTGCCACAGGAAAATTACTACCATCTGACATTTGGTTGTAGGCTGTACCAAGAAACTGCTGTGATTGTAGGGAAAATTTAATTCCTCTAACTTCATGCTTAAATTGAAAAAAAATTAATTTGAAAAACTATCTGCAGTACTAAAGCCATTTAAGATGGCAGATGGCTCTTTCGGGCAACCTTATGCTAGTTAATGCTAAACAAAAATTGGCTTAAATGATCAATTTCAAAGGAAAAGCTCTTCTTCAAACTAGACAAACACTTCCAAAAATTAAACATCACATTTAATCTCTTGTGTGTTGCCTCAAAACTTAACATAGAATAATTAACTGAACATAAAATTTTAATCATAAGCTTCTGACCTGTTCCCTGTATTTGTTCATGATTAATTCAAGTGTTGATTGATGATCTGCAAGTGCAAGATGTAGTTCTCTGTTCTCACTTTCCAAATCTCGAATACGCTGATTCTCCAACTGACTGCCTAGTATGAGGGTACTTCTGGGTCTGTGCTTGGCAATTTCGTTCAACTTAGTCACCTCTTCACGATACTAGAAATAGAAAGAATAAATTTAAAATAAGTTTTTTTATTGTGCACAATTTATTGATCTTCTTTTACAACTAATGTTGCTGCAAAAAATAACAACAGTAATAATGCAAGGCTGTTTATTATTATTCACTTTGAATTGGTTTACTGAGTTGTAGATAATATTTGCAGATGCACAAAGACCCTTTTGTCTTCTTTGTCAAGATGAAAATAATAAGTAACTATCATGGGAACTGAGGCTGATGTCATTGCAGTATGATTATTGATAAAGTAAATAGTCTATACCTTTTGATAAAAAAATTGTTGCCTCTAAAATGATTGTTTGCAAATATGCTTATTTTGGTGTTCTCATACAATAACAAATTACAAAATCATTTGTGATATTATTTATTTAAAATTCAACAAAGAAGTGATTTTTTGAATAATATATTGTTTCCCACATTGATGGAAAACAACCAGATTGTTTTGCAGCAAGATTTTTTCAACCAATGAAAATGCCTGTTCATATGATCCCAGGCTGGCTCCAGGTGGAGTGTTTTATCCCACATTTATTTGAGAAAAATTGCCTCATGGGTGGCTTAAAATATTTAGTATTGGCATCAGTTAAAAAATACCTTTAGTTTAACAAATAATAAACACATTTTGGGAGTATCTGCAGAAAAAACATTTGCATATAGTTGCAAAATAAACACACCACAATGCATCTTATTTTTGGCTGTGTTATTGAAAATAACACATCTTAGCCAAACTGCTGTTTTTATTGTTGGCACCCCTGCTAATCATATGGGAATGTTAAAAAGAAATAAACAAAATCTACAACAAAGGAGAAGAATGTTCACCTCTTTCATTGATTGTAATTTTGTTTCCAAATTTGAAGCATCTGAAATTAGAGTATCAGCAGCACTTTCATGGTACTGAAGTCTCTGTGCCAAGTTTTTGGCGTCTGACAATATTTGCTCCATTATAAAATTCTCCAGATAAGGTACAGTATTTGATTTGTTGAATTGGATGGATTTTCTATAATAAAAAAAACTGAATAATGAGAGAATGAATACAGTGTATCTTAAAAACATCAACCACAAGAACCAGTAGTAGCCTACTGAAGTTAAGAAATATGCTTAAATCCTTTTAGAATATGCACCCATAAACATTAAAAATGTACCCATAAACATTCCAGGACAAAAATGTCGGAAATAGTGCCACAGCTAGGCCTAAATAAGTAAATAAAAATAATCAGCCGCAGAGCCAACCCGCCCACTCCCAACCCTTTCGTTCTTGAATTTTGAAGTTGTTTAAGAACATTTTTATCGATTTACAAACCAATTCAAGCTATAAAGCAAATTTTACATACCTTAAATACAGTCCATGTTGACTCTGAGGGTTATATTTCACTTCAGAAAGAAGTACTTGAAACACATTTCCATCTGCTACTTTCTTCTGGTTTTCTGCTGTCATAAAGCTCCTTCGCAGTAGATTTGCCATGAAGCTCCTCTTCAGGAACGTAAAAAAAACCGCGCGGTGAAATCTTTCAAACTTGTCTCGAGAGGACGGAGTCAAGAAGTAATTTCATGCGGCATTTGAATGATAATAAAAAAATTATTGTTTAAATTTAGTTCACAGTGATTTAAATTTGCATACCTTGTTTTTTCCTTGTTCCTTTTCTGTCATTGTTTCTGCAAACAATAACAAAAATATTGAATTTTAATTACATTCTGAATTTCATTCTCAATCTCAGTCTCGTTTTCATGCTCTTTCTTTATTGGCTTCTTCTGGTCGGAAGCAGCAGAAAGGACCCACTCACTGCACTCACTGCAACTTATCATGAATAAATGTTAGCATCCTTGGTATGTATAAAAATAGAAAGGCAGTTTAGATGTTTAAATAACTGCAGGATATATCTGCATTCTTTTTAAATGATTTATCAAATCGCATACCGTACTCAATTATTCTCTAACCTCCAAATCTCCGGCAAACACAAAAAGCGTAATTAAAATTAGTAATGCTAATAATATGATAGAAAGACTCTCCCACTCCATTATAATATTTCAATTTTGTCACCACAGTCTGTATTTCCCCTTTTAATATTTGATGGTTGATCAGTTTTAGAAAATATCTGGATTGAAATTATAACATTTGGGGTGTGTCAAAAACCCTTTTCAAGTTTAACCTAACAGATTTATCATATACATTTTACATTTTTATCATATGAAATGTGCAGGGCCCCTGCATTGATTGAAAATGAAATGGAAAAATCTGTGATCATCATCTGAAAGAATATTCTATTTTACAAAAATTGTTATTCCAATACTTTAATTTGATCTCCTGTGCATTTGAGCTGACAGTTATTTTACCAAACTTATTATTTTTTGTAGGATCAATAGAAAATCAACGTCTTTAACTGATCATAACTGTAAACTGCAAAGCAGAAAATATACAGGGCAGAAAATATGGATACAGAAAAGAGCATATCATCATTTTACAATGATAAGACAGTTTTTATAACTGGTGGGTCTGGCTTTCTTGGTAAAGTCGTCATAGAGAAACTTTTACGAAGCTGTCCTGGCATAAAGAAAATTCTTATTTTATTGAGGCCCAAAAGAGGGCGCACTGTTGAGGAACGAGTTAAAGGTCTTTGCAACATAGAGGTAATGATTTATTCATAGAGCAACATAGAGGTAATGATTTATTCATAGAGCAACATAGAGGTAATGATTTATTCATTATGGAGGTTTGGCACACAGAGTTTAGAAACAGGGAAATCATGGGAGGGATACCTCCCCATTTTTGTAAAGGAAAATGAAATAAAATGGAAAAGTCATGAAATTCTCAGTTTTAAAAGTCTGGGAATTTGATGATTTATATAATATAATTTAAAAATCAGGGAAAATAAAACCTCATAAATGTGTAATTATTTTCACCCAAGGATACAGATTGTTGATTATGGATTTTCAGAACTTTGAAATCATTCCCAAGAGCTTTTTGCATTTTTAAGTATTTTATGTTGTCTTCTGCATTTGACAATGAAAAGTCAAATGAATTGACATGATTTATTAGGTCAGTCAAATTGCTGGCTCTCCTGAAAATGTTTGAGTGAGTGTCTGCATGCTTGGGCTTTCATGCCCCTCCCACTAAAAGGCCTGGATTTTATGTTAACAGGGTCTGTCCTATTCTACACAGAAAGTCAGTCTTATATATGTGTATACATGGTAAAAGGTATTTTCCGTCAGTTTGGAAATAAAAAATTGGGAGGGATGTTTCTTATATATTGATGTGTCTTATACATGGCAAAATATGGTAGTTGCATCAAATCTTTGTCAAAAAAATACTTGAAAACAAAATCCTGATGTGATACATGTTGAGGCTTTACCTTTCAGGTGTTTAGAAATCTTCGCTGCAAAAATCCTAAATTTGATGAAAAAATTCAGCCCATATCTGGTGATTTGATGTCCAAAGGCCTTGGAATTAGTGAGGCTGATCAAAAATTATTGCAAGATACTGTTGACATTGTTATTCATTCAGCTGCCACTATAAAATTTGATGAAACGTTAAGGTTTGTTTTATTGTAAAATATTCATGTTCATATATAATATTTAAACTCTATATTCATATATTCATATTATATAGATTTCAAACTCTACTACTACTGTAAATAAATCAACAACATTTTAAATTACACATACAATTCAATAAACAATTTTTTCATTCATTTTCATTTTCAATTTTTTTAATGTTGGTATAACAATAGCACTACAACTAATTAATACCAACTAATACAAAATAAATATTACAATTTTTAATACTAACAATAACAAAATATTTAACAAAAGCAGATCGAATATTTACACATTAAGAACTTTATAAAAAAAAGACAAATAAAAAAAGAATTTAAACAGCTGGCAGGTGGGATGAAGTTTTCCAATAAACACCCATCATCAATTTCATCCTGCTCTCTCAGCTTAATGGGCTGTAAGGTGGGATAATTTCTTCAATATAAACAGGCTCTTACTCACACTAAAAATCGGTGTTTTATGAATTGAAATCATCACTAAAAAGTTTTATTCATAAATTATGGATAGTTTTTTTATTTACTTAGAATTGCACTTCAAATGAACGTTATTGCTGTTAGGGAGATTATGCAGCTATGCAAAAGAATGAAAAAACTTGAGGTAAATCAATGTGCTAGATGACATAAATGTAATGTTTTAATAAGTCCCAGGCTAGTTAAGCAATAGGATGCATAGGATATGTACTGGGTGGCCTAAACACAAATAACCCCATGGATAAAGGCTATTTTAGTTTCCAGTTTTGGCTGATGTAAACAAGAGTCCAGATGACTGGATGGTATCCTAGACTCTATGTTTGCCCTTCGGACATACAGTCCTGTTTTGTGTACAATTTGAGATTTGGAGTTTCACGGATTTCCAGCCATGGCTCTGCAGGTATCCAGAAGTTTTTCCATGCCTGTTACCATTCTAGTTGGGGAAGCTCTAGCTGGGGATAAATCATTGCACACCTGTGGGTCATTCACATATGCACATGTGCAGACTAATGTGGGCCTATTTGTGTATTGAATATCTATGAAAAATATTTGAACCGAATTAAAAGTTTAAATTTCGAATTTTGTTGATAAAGATTTAATGTCAAAGGTGTCGTTAAACAGGCAGAGTATACCCAAATGATCTAAGATTGCTAACTCATGGGGATAGCTTGATGCATTGGGATTGGCTGTTTTGTAGTGATCACAGGAAGAAGTGGCCTCACTTTGTGTCAACAGTGTGCTTGTTTGTTTTGTTTCACTTGTTTGGTTTGCCCACTGCCCAAAGTGATTACATGAAAAATCACATGATAATGATTACGAAAGTCACTTTAACTCAATGCCTTAAATACGCAATTGCCTATTCTTGTTGCTAAATGTATTTTATAAGTAGCAAGTTTTAGATGGAATAATTTGATTTTGTTATCAACAATCATTTCCTTTTTTATTGCAGTTATTATGTCATGTTTCTACTGCATACTCAAATTGTGACAAAAATATAATCGAAGAGAAGGTATACCCTGCCATAGAAGAACCTCAAAAAGTGATTGATTCTCTGGAGTATGTTTTTTTCTTCACTTTGTTGAATTTATTTGCCAAAAAATTAAATCGTTTGTTTTCAAGGCAAAAAACATTTACTCTGAAGCAGCCCTGAATGCCGCGGCGAAATATAATTTCTAAAATTAATTCGTTTGAAATATAAGTTCATAAATTAATTCGTCTTTTTTTCACGCTGTTTTGTGGAGTTAGTACTTAGTATTAAAAAACTTTGTCTGCGAAGCTATGATGACTGTCTTTTTCATATGTCTTCATTTATTTCTGAAAATACCTTTTAGCCTCATTTTAAAGAAAATCGCTTGCAAAATAGGCATGAAGTGTCTAACTTAAACCAAACTAATTTACTTACCAAAGTTAGCTTTTTGCTTACACGGGTATCGTTACAATATCAAAATTGAATGGTTTTCTCAAAGTTGTTGACCAGCAAAACACCTTAAAAGGGCAAAGCTATTTTGGTCTAGTCTGATTACTTCAAACCCACATTAATCGCACGCCACCACCATCAGATCTGGCAGAGCGAATCGAGACTCGGGCAACAAGTCTAATTTTGGTCTACATGGTATGGCGATAATGATATATTCAACATCATACCCAGGGCCCAGGGCTATTTCATACGATACCCCTGGTACCTACCTGGCTGATATGCGTTTTTGTTGGCTTACGAGAAACAATCAGCATGGAAATCAACATCCGACTGAATCTCGAGAGATTCCAAATTCGAATAGAATTCGAATAATGAATTCTCTTGATGCGGCACAAATTTACGAGTTCGGTTTTCTCTCAAAGTTGTAGGCCATAGACTGGCTACAACAGTCGCTTTGTCGAAAACAAGCGACTGGTAAAAGAGCTAGTCAAAATTTGGACTATTTTT
>JAYJMH010072987.1:0-10941 GCA_036873815.1 Phacellophora camtschatica | reverse complement strand
TGACTGTAGACAATATTATATTCTTAATTAACTATACTTCGTATTCAATCATTGTTATTAGTTGGTATAAATTAGCTCGTTGAATTAATTCGGTAGCTAAGTATTGTATTATTCACCAACTTAAAAGAAAGAATAAAAAACGTTACAAACGTTAATCGTTTCACTTTGAAGGAATGTTTTTTCCTTTAATTGTTTAAGAAATAAAATTCTACGGAATTAAGAAACGATAAGTAAGTGAATAGCCTAAAAGCCTCGAGAAAGATGTAAACAGTAAACGTATGTAGTAGCCATTTAATGAGCCAACTCTCGAGGGAATCTATGACTGGATGAAAAGTTAAATCGGTGAAGTATGAAAACTCTATTCAGGTATGAAACTGAAACGCTGTCACAAATGGTACGCTGTCAGTTCTGATCAGTATACCGGTGTACCACCTCCTTGACGAGTGTACCGGTCAACATTTGTGACAGCGTTCCAGCGTTCCAGCTGGTACGAAAACATAGATCACAGCAATGTCAATCTCACTATTTTTCTCGACCTTAAGAAAGCCTTCGATACGGTCGATCACGATATATTACTCAAAAAATTACGTGCATATGAAATAAGAGGCAAAACTGGGGATTGGTTTGAAACCTACTCGAATAATAGAAAACAGTTCTGCTCTCTGAACGGTCAGCATTCAAAAGCCAGAGACGTAACCTGTGGTATTCCCCAAGGTTCTTGTTTAGGCCCTCTTCTTTTCATCACTTATTTAATGACTTGGAAAAGTGTCTTAAATTCTCCCGGGCTAGCATCTATGCTGACGACAACAGTATAACAATTGCATCGGATGATATAGCGAAACTAGTTGAGGACGCACATCAAGAGCTTTCCAATCTCTCTAAGTGAATGAGGGTGAATAAACTTAGCCCTAATCCGAAAAAAACCGAATTCATGATCATAGGGCATCCGCTTAAAACAAAAAATCTAGACCTGCCAGAAATGCTGAAACTAAATAACTCTGATATGAAAAGAGTCGATAAGACGAAATCCCTCGGAGTGATAGTTGATAAAAAACTAAATTGGGATGAGCAGTTTAAGCGCACCAAAGGCAAAATGAGTGGAGGATTTGCAGCTCTAAAAAAATTGAAAAATATCGTTCCACAATCCCAATTGCGTAATGTATATTATGCATTAATAGTCACCTACGTTATGCTGATGTTATCTGGGGTAGTTTGTCAGAAACGAAACTTGCTGCTCTCCAACGCCTTCATGACCGGGCGTACTCAATAATAACAAATGCAAGAATCAAAGATAACTGGTCGGCTTCCTGGTTAAAAGTAGAAAATCTTTTCCGTTACTATCGGAATGTCATGACCTACAAGATTATGAACAGACTATGCCCTTAAAACCTATGGAACAAATACCAACCGAGATCTTTTTATTCGACCTACAATACAAGGAACTGTAAAGATCTCCAGATGCCTAGATATAAGACTGAATTTGCCAAAAAGGCTTTCATTATGGACCGGAGGCAATTTTCTAGGGTTAATGGTGTAGACTCGTCAGTCGAGGGAATAAACGTCAGTGGTCCGCAAGGCTCGTGCCTTGGACCTCTTTTATTCCTCGTTTACATCAACGACCTCCCACGGGCTGTCCGAGATTCAAATGTATTCATGTATACTGATGACACGAGCATTTGCCATCAATCAAGCGATATAACTCAGCTGAACGAGGCCATCAACGATTATCTTACACAGGTTGAAAAATGACTAAAAGGCAACAAGCTTTCACTTAATGTAATGAAAACTCATTCCATGCTTATTTCCACAAACCCAAAGCATAAATTTATGGGGGATAAAAGTGAATCTCTGAAGCTAAAAATTCGGGATAGTGAGCTTGAAGTGGTGCAAAAAAATTAACATCTTGATGTGCAGATAGACAATTCCTTGGATTGGAAAGAACAAATTAAGACTCCAGAACAATTGGCTTTTTGAAGCATGCAAAATCCTATCTGCCAGAAGAAACTCTCAGGACCATGTACACAGGTATTGTGGAGCCACACTTTCGCTACTGTTGTTCAGTCTGGGGTTGATGTGACTGAGATTAACCAACTGCAAAAATCAACCAGCTGAGATCAACCAGATGAACAGTTTCAAACAATGTATATAGGGCGTTTGCCATATGGATTTTCTTTCATTGTAAATGTTTATTTAAGATTGTAGGGTTTTTTATTAATATATTAGAAACTGAAAGAATTGTATTAGGTTAATTTAGGCTTATGATAGTATTTTAGTTTTTGTAATTTTTGTAATGGAAGGCCCCTTGAAAATCAACATTGCTGAAGGGCTACCCTCTTAAATATTTGAAATGAAATAAAATGGAATGATACACCTGCTGCAATTCGTGAGCTACCGACATTAGATCGTTTTAAAAAACAACTGAAAACGCATCTAAAGAGATCTCAAACACAACTCCCTGGAAGAACAGCAATGCTTAGATTCTATAGGGCTGTAGGTTTTTATTCTTAGAGTTTTTGTCATTGTAAATAGATGTTATGTAATTTGATTTGCTGAAGGGTTAATTTGTGTATAAGTAATATCAAATGAAAAAAAAATTAAACTTTCGAGTGAGAGGGCTAATTCGCCGAAGGTGAAAGTAAAAAACTGGCACCCATTACGGGTCCGGGGGCTTATGCAAACCCTTCTGTTATAAAGTCAATTAAATGGCAGTAGGATCATAAACCGAGCCATCTTTTTAGCAGTAAAGCAACAAAAATCGTGCATATGTTAAAGCGTATACATAATTTTATAAACAGTAGAATTTGCTTAACTCAAACTCTCCGTTAATTCAAACTGTTTTGTATATCCTTTGAAAGCTTTCAGTTCTAATTTAGCTTCAGTTATCTCCAAAACTCTCAATCTCGAACAAATTTGCCTTCCATTTAAGAGTTTAAGATATCTGGGCTCAACTGTTTGTTTTGATAGAAAGCCATGTGCGCTAACGTCATTTTTAACTGGTCATCATCGATCACTGTCGTTCGTTCTTGCAATCTTGTATCACCCACAAAACTGAATGTGCCTTCAGTCAATAATTCACAACGTTTTGTCTGTCTTTGACCATCACAAGCACTTCTATTGGCAGAAAATTTACCAATGAATACCGCCACCAAAATCTACCAGATTACGATTTAGTATTCTCACAAAAAATCAATAAACCCCGATTGGTGGATTTCAAACTAACGAAACCTGCAGTTGATTGCTAGTTGCTATGGAGATATCTTCATCGTTCTGTTTTGCTGAGATGTTGTTTTCGTCTAATTATAGAGTTTTGATGTCTTAAAAAATGTTTTAGTAGCAAGTGTCGTAGAAAAGAAGATACATTGAAATAGAAATATAATATTACGGAAAGCTTCAATTTTAGAAAATGACCAAACCATAGTAAAGATACCTGGACGAAGATGTCATCACTTAAACAGAAGTCAGCCCCAACATTTGCTCCAAGCAGCATTTTTCTTGATAAAAGATGGAAAGAACACGACTACCTGATCCATACATATCGTGTAAGAAAATTTGAGTATTACTTTTTGCTTATCTTTGTGTTTGAGTTTTTTTTTTAGATATGGTTGAGTTAGCGACATGTAAATAATATCAAAGAAACTAAAAAGCTATACATTTAGACAAAACAATGCATAAGATTTGGACAAGCTCTTTATTTTGAACATGTATTTGTTGTGGCTTGAGAAGTAGGCTATTCGTGTCTTTAAAGTTTGTTACTTTTGCATGGGTTTCGAGAAACTCGTGCTTGTTGTTTATTAATCTCTTCTTTCCCATCCCTTCTATCCCATCCATCCCATCCCTTATGTCCCATCCCTTCTATCCCATCCCTTCTATCCCATCCCTTCTTTCTCAACTTTCAAGGGTACATGGAAACAGGGGAAAATATGAGTAAACACCTGTAAAACAACAACTTGCATTTCTGACATATTGGTAGAACCTAGACTCATATACTATACTCTTGGTGAATGATGAAGTGCACTTTATAATCATTCAACATAGACTCATCTTTTTATAAGAAACGTATTAGAAACTTTCTAATAGGGTCCTAATCCTGGGCAAAATTGGTATGGTATTATTTAACATAATTTATTGAGAACCCTGAATATAGTTCTACGAGCCTAAAATAAACCTAATTACGAAACAGAACCTAATCCTAAACAAAAATCAATACAGGATTCTTAATCGCCTGATCTGAACAAATACCACATAGTTTAGCAAAGAATAGTTTCAAACAAACAGTTTCATGTCATCAATCTGGATCTTCTTTGTCTAATATTTGCACAATCGTAACCAAAAAAATGGAATGTTGATTTAGAAACTTGAAAACGTTCCTTAGATGGGGATTGACCTCTTATCCTTTCTAGGAGAGTTTCTTAACTTTCTGGAAGAGGCTACCATAGATTTTAGAAAATTGCAAATAAGATGGCACCAACACAACATGTCATAAAGATTATTTTGAAATTTTGAAATTATTTTTAAACAAAACTTGCTTGGGGTCTTCTCAAAGGCATTTTTATAAGTTTCTTAAATGCACAACACACTTTCTTTTATAAAGACCACCTTTATAATTAACAGCAGGTTGATATTTTGCAAATTATTTTGGCGTTTCAGAAAGTATTTACATTATTGAAGTAGAAATTAAGTGTGCATATGTTTTGAACATACCTTAAATTTTAGGGTGTTTTGGAAACTTGGGGGGGTACAAAATTAAACAAAATTAATCAAAACGATAAAGAACTTCCATCTTCAACTTGGAGTTAAGGTTACTTGTAAAAACTGTGTATAGTTTTAGTCGCAACTATATATGCTCTATTGATTTTACTCAATATTATATCAAAACTCAGCTACATCCATTAATGTCGGTGGCAAATTGAAATGGTGGCACTTCCAGGCAATTTACAGCAAACCCTAAACCCTGCTGGCAGCAAATAAATGTATCCAGTATCCTATCAAAACACAACTATATTTTATATAGTGTCTGTGGCATATTACTGTGGTGGCTCGGTGACACTGATCAGTTTGTTGCTAGGTATACACGATTTTTATAAGAGCAGCTGGCTTCGAGTTCAGCTTGGATTGCTCTTCACCTTGGGAATTTTTTTACAAGCTTACTCTTTCAAAAATATATTCTAAGTGCGTTTCTGGCCAATCTCTGTTTGTACTTTTAACGTAAGTAGTTTCCCTAAGGTATCCAAATACATTTCTCAAAAGCTAAGCATTGCACTTCTCATAAAGGTTGTTTTTAAAGAAAAAATGTGTATCTTAAAATCAATTCAAACATCTTTACTTCAATTTTCATACATTTACAGCTGAAAACTTTGGGTGGAAAAAGAGCTCATTTTCCAGAATATCCGTAAGTTTATTTTTTGAATATTATTCTGGTTTTATTTCAGCTATGCTTATTTGGTATTACGAATCGTGCCTTTTTATCAACTACTAATTACCATATGTATTCAACTGTCATTTATTGACTTATTCGCTGAGCTTTAGAACATTTCCTCATTACACATTTTTTATTATAAAAAACCTGGCTAAGGCTCCACTAGTGACAATATCTTGATTTTGGACCTTTTTTGACCAATTTTCACCAGTGCAGGTTTCTTAAAAGTTGTATATAAAAAATTCCATTTTTTTACTATGCATTCATTTTTTCAACAAAAACATTACAAAACTGGGTATATATTGTACAGGATAAAAAGTCTTCACTGAATCAATCATCTAACATCATGTCCACTTCATGAAAACAATTAAGCATTATGTATTCTTCACTGAAAATTTCAAAACTTTCTTAGCAATTTTTCATTCACTTGTAAAAGTTTCTTAAATTTCCGTGGGTTTCACCAGTGAGTTTCTTATAAAATGTTTCTTATAAAAAAAATAAAAACAGTAACCTTTAATTTCATTAGAAAAGTAAGAATGTTGACAAACAATTATAGGTGCGATTACAAAACGTCCGACTCGTGTCTATTATTTTCATCCTTTTCCTGAACATTAGACAAGTTAACTGATATGTGAATGTATCATTTCCAAAACATTCTTTTCAGACCCTTAAGCCCGCGGTCAGAGAGAAAATTATCAGAAAGCGCAAAACCAAGACCACGGCCTCCACCAGAAAGAACTACTGCTGAACGAACGAAATCTGCCCATTTGGATCGTCGCAAAATTGATATTCGCATACGTCCAACAGCGTCTGCTGGACCAAGGCCTAAACTAAGGCCGACAAGCAGAACTTATGAAACACCACAAAATAAAATACGGGAAAGGCCACAAAGCAAGGTACGCGAAAGGCCAAAAGTCAAAATAGAAGACAAACCACAAGACGAAGCACAGGAAGAATCCCAAAACATTCCACAAATAGAAATTCCATCTTCTCGAAGCAACGCACCTTCGTCTCCTGGCAGGACGAGATCAAAGACTCTAGCGAAGAAAAGCAAGGTAATAACTCTCAAATAAGACTTTAAAGATAACCTGCAAAATGCAGAGTTTTCATTTGTAAAATTTTTACAGCTTGGAGTTTCATTATATTAGACAATCTGGTATTAGGTTTAAAGCATTTAATGATAATTTTTGATGTTGATTAAAAAAAAATCAGTATGAAAACGAGTGTTGTTTATACTGTGTGTTAAACCAATGTCATTCATGATGCTGGTTGTTGTCGATATTTTATTAAATATATTAGCAAAACAAGCAATCAAGGAATTATATATTTCCAATCTAGCAATAAATTTATTCAACATTGGTTATATATTCCTCAAGATATGGAAGTCGAAAGCTCGAAATTATATCAAAAGCAAAAACCAGAAACCTTATAACAGGCTCCTGTTATGAAATTGTTTATGTAATGCTCTCGGCGAGTAGCCTCTGAAACAACTTAATTTTTTCTTTGAAAAACGTATCAAATTTGAGAGAATTTCCTTTTCAAAAAATTATTCTAAATCTGTTCTTTACAGAAGATAACTTCACCAAAAAGAAGATCAGATTACACGCTTGCAGCTCAGGTAAGTTTTTGTTCATTATTCTTAGTCATTGGTACAATTTACTGCACTTAAAGCACTGCGAGATAAGGCATTTGGGCATGAAATTTGAAAATTATCATGGAAGGTTTTGCTAATGGATTTTTCCAAGAAGTACACGTGTTTTTGCAAGAAGAATAACGTGTTTTCTCGTTTCCCTGCTCTTTTTGATAGTTCACGTCCGTCTGGTCAGATAACTTTTTACTAGAGTTACGTCAAAAAATCAACAAACGCGAGGAAACAAGAACTCTTGTATCAAATCTATACACGAATACCAAGCGAGATAGTCAGACTTTATTTTCAGCACGCGGTACAGTTACAACTTTGCATCCATTATGAAATGTAGTGGATCACCGGGTTCGTAGCAGGAACGAGACTGTTACGGATGAAAGGAACGGAATGGGTTACACATCTGCAAATGTAAAGGGAAGGCTGATCCGTAAGACTTTAGTACTGGTATTGTATTAACTAGTATGTTGTGTTGATGGCTTTTTATAAGTTTCTTGCAACATGCTTTTTTATTGTGAATTACAATATCAAGTTGAATTAAGATGAGAAATCATGTTGCTTTTTGACCATTTTCATAATCTGTTTATAAACAATAAAAACTTTATATAATAAAAAATCAGTTTTGAATAGGACAATGCAACTTATCACCCCCAAAGAATTGAGTTCACATTTTTCAACAATGCCAAGAAAACCAAAACGAAAGAGACCACGAGGCTTTCACTCTCTGTGTTTATTTTGATTTGAATGAATGCAATCATAGATGTGAAGTCTATTGTTTCTAGTCATAAATAGTATTGTTATCTTCAAGACCTTGCATTGTATAGTATACAGGTATTGTATCAACTTTTAAAACGTTTCTGAAGTTACATCTGGAATACCCTGGGTGCCAGAGCCTTAAAAAATTAAATGAAAAAGAGAAAGGAAAATAGGAAAAATAAAAAAAAGTCACTAATTTTTTAAATATTTTTCTCTTTATTTTTCTCTTTATTTCTTTTTCTTTAGTTTTTCTTCATTTTTTTTAATTTTTATTTTCGTTACAGACTTTTACTCTTTATGGTGTAATAAGTGTCAGTTGTTCGTTCTTAATTTTTTACATCAATTAATTTTAATTTTCGAATAAGATTGGTATTTTTGTAACATTTAATTATAAATTTAACGATAAAAATGAGCGACGTTTCGATGTTATCTTAACATCATTTTCAAGCTAAATGAAATAAAAGACGTTGTTTGTATGTTTTGAATTTGTATGTACAATAGAGCACTTTTTTATCACGTGGTGAGAACTTTGGCGGTTCAGATTATTGGCGCCAAAAAGACTATGTGAACAATTTTGCGGCGATGGAATCTGACTGCTCGTTCAATTTTGGCTCCAAATCTTTAATGAATAACATTTCGTAGATTAGACAATCTGTTTTCCCTCGACATTCGCGCAATATATTGAATTGCTTGTGCAAATTCTCGGGTTGCATTCCATGCTGTTCTTTAATATGGCAACCAATGGCCGACGCTTTGTGTTCCTCAATTCTTTGGTGTACGTGTCGACATGTATAACCGACATAATCTGCATCGCACAGATCACACTTAAAATAGTACACAACGGATTGCTGGTTCACAATGGTATTGTATCAATCTCCTTTGCGTTAAATATTATGCAGGTATTGTATCAAATTCTAAAACGTTTCTGAAGTTACATCTGGATGTGATTTTTCTTTCTGCATTGCATCTTGTGCTGTCTTTTTTAAACAACTGCTGTATAATTATGACATCTCTTAGCAATGATTCAATTTTCATTCGGTAGGATGATCATTGGCAGAGGCATCTTTACTATCGAAATGTCATTCTTGGTAGAAGAGGAAAGAAAAGCCCAAGACGAATTAAGGTTACTATTAAAGATTACCATCATTTAATTCCTTTAGTTTATTTTTTGATTTGCGACAGCTTTCTCATAAAAAAATGTTTTATGGTGATCCAGTTAAAAAAACTTTAGACTAATTTTAAGGATTTCTGAAAACTTTTAAATCAAGTTTAATGTTTGTAGTTAATCATTACACTTTTATTGATTTAGGTTCAGGCATTTTTTAGTGCAATAGTATTGTTATCATGTGGGTCTTTTTGAATATGGTGTAACAAAATTTAATAAAAATATATTTTTAGTAGCCTTTACCGACGTTTACAATAGAGGGCGTCGGAATAGGTCCATAACGTGCGTACCTGCCGAAGGAAAAGGGGCGAGGAGTAAAGATAAAACCGAAAGCGTACATATGTTGATATTGTCAGCTTATAATTTTATTCTTCTCCGTACAAGAGCGGAGGTGTCAAAAAACAACAAGTTAGTGCTTGTGTGCTTTACGGACTTCCCTAAGGCTTGTTTCAAATTTATTTGAAAGGTTTTTGTATTTAATTTGAAAAATAATATCTGTAGATCTGAATTTTTTATTTAAAAAACATGTATCGTAACAAAGAAATTTGTTTCCTTCAGTGCCTTGAATGTTTGTTTATTAATATTAATTTAAGCGCAAACGAAAACAAGAACCTGATCCAGAATCGAGTGGAGAAGAAGCAGATAGAGAAGAAGAAGAGGGGGAAGAGGAGGTAGTATATTTATTATTGTTATTAATCAAATATTAGCATAATGCAATATTAAAATAATATTATGGTAAAAATATAGAATAAAAATATAATTAACAGCATAACGTTTTGGATGGTTGATCTCATTGTCAAATCTTTGGATGGTTGATCTCACTGTTTTCTCGTAACCAAATTGAATAACATTCACACCTCCTGGCATTGCTCGAACGGGAGCTATACCGTTTCGGTTGCTAAAATAAAATAATTTGCACGCTCCGTTTTTCAAGTTTTTGTTAACATTATCTCTGCAGACTAATCTACAGGCCTTGGTTTCTATCTTCTCTGAGATCCTTTTACATCACAAGAGTTACAAGAGTTAGTCTCTTTAACTCATGTTTTTCGCAACATGAAAGAATCTTGATGAACAGCTATGAACCAATACATTCAATGAGATACTTCAATTTAAAGATTGATAATTCGTTTGCAAAAATCTGTTAGTAATCCCTATATTAAAGGAGCTATATATACTAAAGGATAACCACTGTTATAAACCGGGGGCAGCCCCCCCCCGGGGGGGTACTGGTAATCCGTTTGACTATTTCCGATATGAATCAATTAGTAATATTAATTTATGGTTAGGTTGCTGGTATTACGCTATTTTGTATTCTATCTTACAGCCTGACGTTCCTAACGAAGCATCTGAAGAAGCCAAACCGCCCACTCCACCGCCAGCTAAAGATCCAACGCCTGAACCAGACGAAGAAAGGATGGAAATGAATAACGCTGAAGATGATGATGAAGTTAGTAGCAACAAATGTGGAACATTTTAACAACCTTCACATGAAACTCCAGACTGATATTTGGGTTTGGTATCTCGATTACTTACGTTACGTACAAAATATTTTGCAGAGCACTTGGCCTAAAACACATTTTAAGGCCCATCCTTTTCAAACATCCTGGGAGGGAGAGGGAAGCAAGTTTGTAAAATCAGTCCAGAAATAGCAACAATCTAGGCTGAAACCAAAGCTAGCTGTTCTCTTAAAAATCTGTTTTTAATTTTAGTATTTTCCAATCCAAATCTTTGGACATTTTTACTACTAAAGAAAGGCCAGTGTCCAATACTTGAGGGTACTGTAGCTTCTATACATTAAAATAATACTATTATTTATAACTAGGGGTTTGTTTAAATTTGGTGATCAGTAAATCATATACCGGATTTTTATCTGTGGTCATTAAGACCCCGTTTACATGATGCCGGTATGAAATGAATCCGATATGAAACCATGCCGGCATGGGTTAAGAGGATTAAATTCTT
>JAYJMH010072976.1:0-10941 GCA_036873815.1 Phacellophora camtschatica | reverse complement strand
TGGCTCATCTAGCTTAGGCTGCTTTGGATGTTTAGCATCCATGATGATACAGCTTCCGCAATACAAGCAATGAGTTTGAAAATCGTCTCAATAGCCGCTCTTGTTTTAGGAACTGCTGGTACATTTTGTGCTTTTCCTTTGAGAAATAAGTCTAAACTCTTTTTGTTGATGTCTTTTGCTCTGCAGTTCTCATGAACTAAGGCACCTACCTCCACTTTTACATTTGACATATCTCTAATGGCACTTGCATTGTTTACACTATCACGCCCCTTTATTGTCTTTATCCTAGCCACATTGTCCTCGCCTTCTTCCAAAGGTCCAATATCACAGATTGGACAGTTCAACTTTGCAAATTTTAGCAAATTATAAGGCCGATTTATAAAATTGCACGAGGTGTTATTGCAAAGGCACATGGGAATAAGCTCCTTAGCAGTGCAGTATGACCATAAGACCTAACAAAGACGTCCTTTCCGCGTCATTAACTGCGAATAGACTACTATTCGATATTTAATTCCTGCTACACGGTACAAAATAATAAATTAACCTCGTACTTACCTATGCACCAGGTAATAGGTTGGTAAAACTTGAATTTTCTCACTCAATAAAGTTGATACAAAAGGACAATTTCTAATAAAGGAAAAAATTATTTGGCCGCGCGGGCTAATTCAAACATTATATTATATAGTAAAAAAGTAGGGGGGCACGATACTGAACTAGCGCCCGGGGTCTTTACTTGTTTATACATGGTGAGCAACTTTAATATATATGGAGTAAATTGATAACAAATTCACCAATATACTCTTCATTAGCCACGGCTAAAAAGGCACTTCCCGTGGTCACATTTTGGGAAACATTTTTTCATAGCACCTATATATATGTCGATTAAGAATCAGAAGAAAAACCTTTGCTAACACTTTTTTCCTGGTGGTCCAGTAATATTTTGTAGATTGACCTTACTATAAGCTGGTATATTTGGTTTTTGAAATTTATATTTTAATTTCAAAATATTTTTCCACTACATGTGTCGTATCATGCAAAAAATCACTATAGACTTTGAGGGACCAACTAAGGCTATCTTGAGGCACCTTTTATGTCTTTGAATAGTAGATATTTCAGATTTACTGTAATTTTGTCACTTCTCAAAGATCACCAAAACTTTGGGTGGACAAAACCTATCCTGCTTGCAGCAGCACCTTTTATTTATTTGAATATAAGGAGGTGTGTACCAAGGACTACCTGGGAAAATTATCACAAGTGTGAATGGAATGCTATCCATATGCATGCTAACTTTTTAATTGTTTAGCTTATACTCCCTACACTCTTTTCCCCGTTTTCTCCATGTTGAGTTTAACTGAGCAGCATAAGGTGAGTTAGTTGCTCCTGAGTCATCGATGATAAATTCCACGACGTTGCAGTAGATTTTTGTACTAAATGTTTCTCAACAGTTTCCCTATTTTTCATACGCTTAGGACATCTTACTTACTGCAATGCATTCTTGTGTCTAAATCAATACAATAAATTTTGTTTATTTTCAGTGTTAACACATACACAATATTTTAAAAAACATCCAGACTGAGACAATACAGAGGCATAGCCTGCCAAAGAAAACTGGGGTGGACTAAGTAAAGAATTGATCGAAGAGAGGCATAGCCAAATACTTTTACATCGTTTTTGTTTGTAGATGAGTACCGAACCGAAGACATATCCAGCCCGTCGTCGGTGGTGACGTCCCTGAAATTAGGCCTAAATTTAAGAACAGAGGAAGAACATGCCTAAAAGACTCAAAACGCTCAACTTAGATTACCTAAATACATAAATAAAACATATTTTGGTTGAAATTGTGGAAAAGTAAGGACACTTAAGGCTCGGCTATAAAAATCAACGTTCTTATAAAAAATGAGTGCACATAATGTATTTGAATTACATCTCTTTTCACAACAGCGGAAAGAAAGGGCCTTAAAATGTAACAAAACTTGTAAATGTAAAATACTTTCATTTATGGAGAAGGAGAAGTCAACGTCAGAAAAAACAAATATTTCTGTAGGAAGGCTGTGGTGCACAACTTTCCATGAAGGAAGCTCGAAATACAATGCATGATTTTTAAGCATGAACTCAACTTTTTGACGTTCTGGTACTTGAAGCATTCTCGAAACCTCTCCTTCTACGTGTCTGTTCTGGGGAAATCATTAAAATTTTAGGGAAGGTTGCTCCATAGTTCATAGAAAAAACAGAAGGGTGGACGAAGAATTGGTGTCAAAATGTTTAACGGAAGAATGGACTTTTTCGGATATTAAAGTTGTTCTATTGTGTTACAGCACAAGCCTCATTTTCAACAACTTTGATTGAATTCCCACCAGTACAAAAAGCGTTTAAATTTCGATGTTTTTTGGACGTTTGGGAGAAAAAGAGGCAAAAATAACCATTCCCAGTAGAAATACAGCACTAGCCTCTCGAGACCAGACTCTATTTCCAAAAAGGTCCATTGGAGCTAGAAACGCAGACACAAGAGTTTCCATGACCATTTTTGGGAAGTTGGTCACCATTTTTGCTTCGCAAAAACATCATAAAAATTGCAATAGGGGCGTTCCCCAGCATATCAAAGTGCGTTCCTCAGCTGGTCTTTAACAAAATTTACGGGGGCAAGCCTCGGAAGTCCCAACCTCACTACGCTTTGCGCAGATCCTCCGGCAATATTAATTGAGCACCCGTCAACGAATTTCGTGGATCAGCCCCTGCATTAAACAAAGTCACACCAGAGAGACTTTCCCAAGTCATCAAAAACATGCGTCAAAATTAAAAGCAACTTGAGTCGAGAATCATCGAGTTGAATCATCAAATTGAATTCAACTGGATGTTGGTTTGCACAATGACTTTCAGCATTTGATTGATAATGTTAAGCAAGATTGCCAGAAGATTAACTTTAGGAGCTTACAGGAGATCAGCATTAAAAAATATAAATTTCAAAAAGGGGACACATTTGTCTCTTTACCTTTTACCACACCCATTTTTATAATGAACATGCCCTGAAAGAACTCTGTTCTGAACCGGGAAATGTATTAAAACTATTAATAGCATATTTGAAGCATGGACATTTTTTTTACTCAAACAAAATATTCTTATGAAACTGATTAGTGTTATTTCATGATTAAAAGTGCCCTTTTTAATTTGTAAGGGAAATTTTCAGGATTTAAAAGGGCAATATTCTATTTGTTAGGAGTAAAAAGGGCACCTTTTGATTTCCCGGGAATTTTTTCCACATTTTCAAAAAAATTGAGGGGACATGTGCCCCTAGTATCCGCCAGGTTCTAACGTCTCTGTGTTGCCGACAAAGAGAAATAACGATTTAAAGATTATGATGAAAATGGGATTCAGTTCTTATTACCTGTAAAGCTTTTAAAGAAGTAAATTAAATTCAACTGTACTAATTCACATTAAACAAAACAATAACAGTGTATAGTAATAACATTAATATTCCAACAAAAGTCATATGACTGTTCGATATCATTGGTAAACGGTTTTCAGAAAAATAGTTCTTTCTTGTGATACACTTCGTTCTATATTATGTCTTTTCTTAGGGCTTTTTGCTTTTTCTCAGTTTGTGTTGTAGAATAATAATTTTCAATGGTGTTTTTGCATGTCCAAATGATCTTATTTTTATGTACATGTCAATGCAGCGTGCTAGCAGTTAATTTTTTGATCATCTGTTGCTTCGACAGGTTTTATAATAATAAAACATTGATCAGTAATTGATGTTTCTTCAGCTTGTATTTTTAGATACCTTTTTCCAAAAAACACTTTTAAGGTGCAACAATATTTCAACAAACTTCTTTCTGGGGCACACAGGACCTCCCCTGCTCAGAGTGGCAATCAATTTGTTATTTGGGTCAACTGATATGTCACCAATATATCAGCTCTATTTGCTTCTCCAATCATGGATGATTTTGATCCTTGGTTTTTTGATTTACAACAAAATATTTTGCCTAAGTCTCTTCAAAATGCTTCCAGACATATATGTCACAGTATGTTTTCATCTGCATCCAGGCCTGTGACAGTAAAATCTGGGCTGATCTCAACAAAGAATTATTTTGCAATGGTGTTCTGGGTTGTTAATAAAAAGCATGAGCAAAAATCTTTCGATACCAAATTGAAAACAGTGGAAAACTGTCAGGGTCTTCAATTTTTCTATGTTATCATGATACATCTGACCTATAATTTCATCTGCTTCCCTGCTATACAATGTATCTTAAATCACAGGTGCAATTTTCTCAAAAACAGGCAAATGCAAACCATATTTTTTCAATTTTTTTGCTTTAGGCCTTGCTTTCTCATTCTTCTTTTATTTCTTCTTTCTTACCAAACAAAATTCCCGAAAAAAACCTAAACTAGTATTAAACATAAACATCTTTCCTACCTCAACCATTTCATTTAACCATGCGTCGTCTTCAGACCTATCAAAATGGGAAAGTTCATCGTCGCAAGCAGCCATAGTTTATTGAAAAAACGAATTGACTGAATCCAACCGGAGATCGACTTTGACTTCTCGGAGAAATTTTATGAAAACATAAGATCAAATCGAGGTCTGTTATCTCAGCTTTTGATTTTCGCTGACTTGCGCAGTTCTATCCAGTCTCTATTATATTATCTTTGGTTAAATTATATATAAACTATGTAACTATATGAAGCTATATCAAACTTCAAGAAACTGCATCGAACTGTATGAAAATATGTGAAGCTTTGTGAAACGATATCAAATTATACGAATCTACATGAAACTATAATTCAAACTAAATAAACTTTGGGAAACTACATGAAACTATATGATACTATATGCAAATTTATGAACCTATATCAAACTACAATCAATTTATGAAGCTCTCTGTATCGCACAATCAAATGTCGCGAGGTTTTCCCATAGTAAGTGGGATGCATCCACAAAAAAGAAAATATGAATGACTCCTGAGCATGCGAAATAAAAAAGGTGATCTTCGAATCTGAACATTGATGAAAGCGGTCTGGGGAATTTCAAAATAACTTGTAATTTTGGATCATGACAAAATTTATTATGCAATTTAAAATCGTAAGAACTGGAGGCTGAGCAAATGGCGCTTATCATCAGAGTCAGATAATTGTTTCTCAGAACAAAACTGTTTATCTAAAAACGGTATTATTACTCGCTCTTATGAAAACAATTTTTATTGAGGGTTCTTTAAATTTTAACAATTTCTTAATAAAGATTTTGATATAGCAAAGAAAACTACATGAAATTATATGGAACCATTTGAAACTATATGACACCATGAAACTAAATGAAGCTGTGTGAAACTATATGAAAATATATGGAACCATTTGAAACTGTATGAAGCTATATGAAGCTATGTGAAACCACATGAAACTATAATTGGTGTCTCAACAAATGCTGAGCTGTTTAAAAATGCGAGAAACTGCGCAAATTACCAAAAGAAATTTTGCACCGCATGTTAAGAAGGGATAAAATTAAGTAAGAAAATTTAATTGGACAAAATTGGTTGATTTATCACAAGATTATCAAAAACATTTCACAATTTTCTCGAAGCTGTTATCACGAAAGTATTCTCAAAACTTTGGCCAGCATTTGAGCTTCCTTTCAATTCGAAGTGGCAATGTCATGTTACATAATGTTGAACAGTTATAGTTATTGAAAAACGTACACAATTGGTTTGAAACAATTCAAAAGTTTTTAATTGAAACATTTCAAATCTTATTCAAACATCAAAAACACCTGAAAGAACTAAAAATTAAATAACAATTAAAACGAAGTTTAAATGAGGTTTATTTGTTGGTGAAAAACATTGGTCAGAAAACAATCGGCCGACATCGTTAAAAAAATTACCAGCAGGCATTGGCATGACCTAGACAATTCAAGCTTGGAAACGGCCATTAAGGGTGCAGTTATAAGCTGTTACCGTAAAGCCAAACAAACCGCTTAATTAGAGCTGAGCATGATTCCAATGCAGAAAACCCACAGCAAGCCGTCAATTAAGCCGAAGCCTGAAAACAAAAACGTCAATCACTCAAATGAGACAGCATTGTTTATAAAAACCAGAAACACGGGTTTCTGGACACTTTTTATTCAGACTCTAAGCAAAAAATAAGATTTTAAGCAAATTCTCGAATATTTGATGCGCTGCTTTCAAATCGAAAGATCTGCAGAACTTCGTTGCAGCCTTCGAGACTCAACTCAAGTGAGTACATCTAGGTTATTCACAAGTGCTACGAGCCAAAGTAGCCAAGTAGCACGTCAGCCAAACGACGCAAAGAAAATGCAGCCATAGTTCCAGCTGTCTTACTCGAAGAGAAAACCAATTTTTTCAGCAATGAGCAATTGGTTTTCATTGAAAAGATCGTAAAAAATGCAATCCAAAATGTGGTAGTCGATGTTGCTCAGCAAGCCGCGATAGCAGCAGTTTCCCTTGCAAGAGCCGAAATAACTCCTAATCCAGCACAGCCATCAAACCCGTGCCCAGGACAACCAGCACAGACAAAGCTTTTCTCCAAAGCACAATACCCTAGCTCTTCGAGCAGTTGAGGGCGTATTGCCATTAAACATCCCAGTTTCGACAGTAACGCCCCATCAGCCAGCATTTGCACATGCAATTCCGATCCAATTTTTAGAAATCAACCCACAATGGGGAGTTCTTTGATATCTCCAAAAGTTTGCCGAGAAACCTTCTTATAATAAATATCCTATAAATAACGACGAAGGAAACTTTTTAATTACCATTGGAGGAAAGTTCAGATCTAAAAATCACGAAGTCATAAACACAAAAAGTTCAGATCAGGGACATAAACGATTGGACCACAGCTTTCACGACCTACACAAGAATCCTGATTGCAAAGTTTCCAGGAAAGCACCAGAACCGATAGAATACATGGATACGATTAGAAGTCAGCATCAAATCCTAACTATCTGGCTTGGTTGGTGTACGATTTCAAGTTTTTTCAAAAAGTGGCAAACAATAAAAACATACTATGGCAAAATATCGACCAGCAGCTGTGGCTTAGAGTATTTATTTTAACTGCTAGTAAGTCAGAGGAAGATTTTTCTCTGTTTTACAGAGGACCCTCGTACAATTTTGGGAAAGTTGAGGCAAGGGGGACACAATACACCGCAACATTAAAAGGAGTAACTGCTCAGTGCCCAACTATAAGTACCTCAACAAATGCGATAACCAAGATGGCAGAAAATATCACCCAAGATCCCAGTGTCCCCTCCAACATGGACCCGCCAGCCAGCCCCCCTATGGGAATAAACCAGGGCCTGATTCTTCCTACTGGTGAAACATGCGTGGTAATCCCAATTAATGTCATGAACTAAAGATTAGAGCATGAACTAAAAGGGCATCCATGCCCAATATGTTTTTAGTTAAATTGAGTTGCGAATTGCGGGTCAGGTGCACACAAAGGGCACGAAGGGCCAGGGGCCTGGGACTCGAGAAACTTATCAAAGGCAATCGCAAACCCGTCTATCTTTTCCAAAATCAGGGGACTCAATTAATTCATTTATTGACAAAGAGTCTTACTCCCTAAATTATGCAACAATAGATATTGCTATTGAAGCATTGTAGGGTATTGGAAAAAATTGGATCGTTCATGGGAAATTGATGTAGAATCCACCTAACAATCTTTCCAGTGCAACCACAGGACTGGGAGCTGCTTGGTATGAAATGGGAGGGCAAATATTATTACGACAAGTTCCTCTCTTTTGGTTTATGGAGTAGCCCATTCTTGTTCAACCAGCTCTCAGATGGGGCAGAATACATTCTTCAGGGAAAATGTGCGATTTCTTATATGTCTCATTTCTCATAGCATAACCCCCCACAGTTGGGTACACCACAGTTTTTTCATGTCAAGACATCCTAACGAGCATGCTTCTAACTTTTAAACAGCTAGAAAATCATATTGCCACGTCTAAGATCCTAAGCCCACTCACCCGGTTAGAACTTTTGCGTGCAGGGTAATTCCTCCCGGCAAGGCATTTCTCCAACGTATTGTAAACTTGGCAGTTGGTGTGCGAAAACCACATCATCATTTCAGGTTGACAAATGCATTTTTTGATGATATTTGCATGTGGAAAATGTTTAATAATAACTGGAACGGACAGCAGTTTTTTCTGAAAAAAACCTGGGAAAGCTCCACCGACCTTAGCCATTTTGCAGACGCAGCAGGGAGTATTTGTTTTGGGAAGATTTGTAGAAAACAATGGTGACAAGGTCGGTGGCGCTCTTCTGAACTTGATCAAGCATCAGGTGTTAGTAAAGCCTGGCAAGAACTTTATGCCATCGTAGTAGCTTGTGTTTTTTGGGGAGAACGGTGGTGTAGAAAACAAAAGTTATTTTATTGCCATAACGAAGCAGTTGTGTCGATCATAAACACAAACAAGTCACGTTGTACAAAAACAATTAGAGATTAATTCATAAATTGTCTCTTGTCACACAGAGATATAATTTTTATTTTAAAGCACGTCATGTCCCAGGTGTTGCCAACGAAACAACCGATTCATTATCTCGTTTCCAGGTCGCCCGTTTCAGTGCCTGGCTCTTTGGGCGGACGTTTTGCCACAGAGTCTGTAGGGGACAATTTCGCAGCTTTGAATGCAGATCTTCAAAAATTTGCAGACTGTTCTCTCGCTTCCAATACACAAAAATCATATACGAAGGAAAAAGAAAATTTGTCTAGTTTTGCAAAGATTTCCAGGTGACACATGCAATACTTCAAGGTAATGAAAATGTACTTTGTTATTTCACAGTTTTTCAAGCTGAGTCCGTAACGCGCGATACCAGCAAGCTTTACTTATCGGCTGTAAAACACTTTCATTTGAAAAACAATTTTCACCTCGAATTTGACAAGTGAATCAGACTTCAACATATTTTAAGGGGAATTAAATGGTAAAGACGTTGTTTGTACACATAGAAAAATAAACAATAGAAAAATGTTTTATCACGTGATAATAATTTTGGCGGTTCAGATGGTAGGCGTCAAAAAGACTAACTGAACAGTGTGGCGGCGATGGAATCTGACTGCTTGTTCAATTTTGGCTTCAAATCTTTAATGAACAACATTTCGTAGATTAGACAATCTGTTTTCCCACGACATTTGCGCAATATTTTGAATTGTTTGTGCAAATTTCTTAAATTAAACCTGCTTTGATTATGTACGTCTGTTTCACAATTTTTCCCCTCTAAAATGCTGAAATTAAAGTTATGTAACGTAATATTATCGCCAAGGTGATTCCCTCTTTCCATGTTTTTAACGACACAATTTTCTGTTTCGAAATTCTGAGCTCTGATTCCCTGACAGGGGATTCACCATTTGTTTTTCGTTGAATATGAAAAGAGACTCCCTCCGTATCACATGCTTTTGCGTGTTATGCAACTTTCTCCAATTTAAGGAGATGCCTTCTTGTTTGCCAACTTCAGTTATTCTCGATCGTAACAGCTGAAAGTTTTTCACTTGTTCATTCTGAACTTTAAAAGCTGAAATTCTGATGAAACCTTTAAAATTTGCCAAATTGAAGACTGCAAGAGTGTATACCTTCATGGAAGAATATATAGTTTGACTCGAAGTCTATTCAACATCTTCAGGACACGTGATGCCTTGGGGGAAGTTTCTGCTCTCATGAAGAAGACCCGTGAGGAATTTTGTCTCCCAAATATTCATTGTAGGTGAGCATTTCTTCTTTCTAAGATTCTTATAAATTTTGAAAATCGATATTGACAAGAGAGAATCATTAGTTTTCAACATGTGATAATAAATGGAACCGAAAATCAAAACATTGGCTTTCGCATTCTTCATTTGACGAAAGAAAGTTATATTTTGAATTTCATATAGCAGGCCATTCATCAAAAATATATTGATGAAACTCAATAAAAATAAAAAGAAGAAAAATGAAAGATATAGAAGGGAATGAGTGAAAGCAACAACGAAAGGGAAAGGAAGGTTAAAGGAAAGTGGAACATGTAAAAAAAGGAAAAGAAAAGAAAATTAAGGAAGGAAGGAAAATGAAAATGAAAAAAATATCGTGAGAAAAGAAAAAAGTAGGGAAAAGAAAAAGCAGCGATAAAAAAGCGAAGAGCAGAAAAAGAAAGGAAATGAAGAAAAATAAAAAAAATATCGTAAGGTGAGAAAAGAAAACAGGAATGAAAAGAAAAAGCAGCGATAAAGAAAATGAAGAATAAAAAGAGGAAGGAATGGTGTGTTCATGCGGCAACCTCAGTCACAAATGATAACAAATCTTGTGAGCTTTTGCAAACGATGGCCACGAGTAGCAATAATTTTTCCGGTGCAAGTGTTTTCTTCAAATATCTAGCGTGAACGATGTTTCAATTGGAAGTAAAAAAGACTTAGGAGGCATTGGCGAAGCTCAAACAGGTCTTTAATCATACGAAAATGAGCTGCTTGCCTTACCATCCGACCACGACGAAGAAGAACAAGAAAGAATATTTATGCTTATTCCAAACTCCTGAGTTGAAGCCAGATTGGAGAGAAGACAAGTGGTTGTCGAAAGGTGATGATTCTTAACTTCTATGCAAGCTCTGCACTATCGCATCTTTGCCTTTCTCAGCTTGTGTTGCATGTCAATTAATATGACCATTTTTGTGAATAGAGCAGAAAGAATAATAAAATAAACCAATAAAATTTAACAAACACAAACAACCACTTTGATAATTTCAGGCAGGCATGATTATTATCAATAATGATCCAGTGAGAAGCTAAGCCAGCTCCAAAAAATTATTTGAACAAGTCAACACATGACTGGATTGTAAAATATGTTTGAAATGTAGGTTGCAACCCAAATTTAATATAAATTTTAGGAAAAAATTAGTATTATTTACCAAAAATGTTTAAGAAACATAGGAATGCTTTTACAGATTCATTGTTCATTTCTCATTTTGTAAAATGTAC
>JAYJMH010072975.1:0-33406 GCA_036873815.1 Phacellophora camtschatica | reverse complement strand
GCGATTTTTTATTAATCTTCGAGAAAAAGGGCCCTTTAATCTATTTTTTTGGGACTGAAAGGGACTCTTTAAAAAAATTCGTGATTGTAGAAGGGCACATTTCAATTCTATCGGAGTAAAAAAAGGGCACTTTTCAATTTTTCACCTGTAAAAGGGCACATTTTTCAATTTTTAGGGCACTTTTTCCGTGTTTGCAAAAAAGTGAGGGGGCACGTGCCCCTAGTGCCCCTCCCGGTTCCTACGTCTCTGAGTAAGAAAAAATTGTGAAAGCAACTTGGGGATGTTTTATTGACTGAATCATACACAAATGTTAGTGACAAAGGTTTTAGCATTATGTCAATTATTATTATTATTTACAGCAATTATTAGCTGTTATTGCATTATATCAATTGTTATTATAGCAATTACTAGATGTCAATTGCTTACTACACTAGTGGCAAACATACATTTAGTATGTTATGCTACATTTCATTTACTTACTCAAAAATAATAGGCCAGACTGAAATTTTCCCCCCAATGTTTTCAAAAATCAGAATTTGATACAACTTCAAAATATTTATCTATGCACTTTAGATTGTACACATCTACATTTAAAAAATAACCTCTTGCCTTCTCATATTTTTTCATTTATGCACAGAAGTATGTTAAAATTGTAACTATCTACTGGGTGCCCCAAAAAAATGGCTATGGGATTTGATTGAGTCTAACAACGAAAATATTACCTAAAATGCTACGAAATGTTTTTGCTTGTTATTGTTATTAAATTGATTGTTAACTTAATCAAAAAAGTTTGTTTGACATTTTTGGTGCTTTGTTACTGGATATGTTTATTTTCGAAGTTGAAATTTTGTGGCACCCTCAAACCAGAGGTTTTGCAGAATGGCCTAAATGAAAGTAATTGATTTGGAGGGAGTCTGATGTTCATCTGTTGTTTGAGGATGATACACGAATTTCAACAGGCAGGTGACGGGTGTGCCGTTTTAACGTGAAATCAGACCCCAAAAATTTGTAAGATATAGAAAATAAAGTTTCAAAAACTTTTAATTACAGACCCTAAATAGAAAATATACACCCTACAAAATCATTATCTAATAACAGACAAATAATTGTGACCAAAATACAATAATTTAATCAAGTATTTAGTAAGATGATACCCCAAAATTTACGAAGTTCTCAAAAATGATAGCCTTAGATTTATTCTCTGTCTGATAAGACCAACCCCGAAAAATGGCACATCCCGTACCGGTACATATGGTAGTTACCGGTACATATGGTAGTTACCACATTTTGAAAAGGAGCACCCGCTATTTAAAATCTGCATGTGCCTTTGGTGGCCCTTTTTAAACTTGTTGTTATAATTTTAAACATCAAATTGGCAGCAAATTATGAAGAAGAGTAATTATTTTTATACATTTGTTTAGTCTAAGGATGCACGAATAATGATTCACATGCAAAACCTTTTAAAATTACACAACTGAACTAGCACTTGCCGTGCGAAGGTTTGTTGTACATATTAAAATATCCAGTCGAAGGACTGGACCCGAACGTGGAGAATATTTTTTCGTTTTCTTCCCAAGGTATCTATGGTTACAACATATAGTGTACAAGGATAACAAATACAAGGATAACAAAGATAACAAATACGTTTTACGTTTATCTCGTCTGGTGAATTCCTAACTTCAAAAAGAAACTCTTGCCCCATCATTGATCTAAAACCGTTTTTTACGAACTTTAACTTTGAAAATGCACGCTCGCAACCTGTTGATAGACGCTATTGGTAGAGGAACAAAAACGTTGTACAGCTGCAGGTAAAGATGTGGATAAGCACTTTAAGATTGGACAATTAACTGAACAACTGAAAGAAAATCTGCAGATGTCTGGATTCCCTCTATAGAGAAGCTTCCCAGACTCATCTGATATTCCTGTGTCTTTTGGTTTTGCTTTGGATAATTCAAATTGAAAGACCTGCACCCTTCTTTTAATGCATCTGAATCCAAAATCTTATTTTTCATCTTCATTTTTCAAAAAGCTGTTGCACAAATTTTCAGAAAAAGGATAATTTTCAGAATATTTCCGTAATTTGGAAAAAGTTTCCGCGTTTTCGAATTGGCAATATGCAAAATATGAAAACGCAGACAAGAAGAATTTGGAAATTTTTCTCGAGGTATCCGCGTTTTCGGCCTGGCCAAAAATAATGTAAAACTTTCATGTTTATTGCATCACTTTAGTAATTAGTTCTAAGACGGCAATTATAATAAGCATCGGAAGATCCAGACAGATATGAAATTTAATTCTTGGCAATTTCAGTATTTTTGACATATTCTATTGGTTATAGTCCTATACATACAATGTGTAGGCCTATTCATGTAAACACCTACATAAATATACAAAATTTTAAAACGTAACAAATTTGACTTTACTTTCTAAGTTTAATAACATATATTCTGCATGCTAAGTGCTAAGGAAGGTCTGACATAAAAATTCTGAGTGACTTGAAAACCAAAATGGCCTTGTTCAGGGTGTGGCTAACATACTGAAAAAGGCATCAAATTTTTGCTAAAAAGACCTCGGGTGACTACTAAAAAACTATCCCCGTTTGCAAGGTTGTAGCTTGAAATCCGTAAAGCCCCGGCCAAACGACTAGACTTTTCACTAGATTTTTCACTATACGTTTAGCCAAAAATCTTGTGGTGTATAGCAAAAGTCTTGTGGTGTATAGCAGGGGTGGCCAAACGACTAGACTTTCAGTTTCAAGAGAAGATTAAAGAAACAAAACAAAATTTAATCCCCTACTCTCGACATTTTTGAACAAGATCAAACTTCACTTTACATGACTATACACGCTATACATTTGTATAGTAGGTGGCCAAACGGCTAGACTTTATACTATATATTCTGTATAGTAAAAAGTCTAGTGAAAAATCTAGTCGTTTGGCCGGGGCATTAGAGAGCTCCTCCTCTAAGAATTCTACTACAAGTATAAGCAAATTTGTGTATTTAATTAATTTACCACTGTATTTTCATGTTGCATCATTTTATTGTAATTTTTAATTAATTTTTATTAAATGGAGTTGTTGAGTTGTATTAAATGTAATGTCGTGGAATTTAAAGTATTAAAAATCAAATAAAATCAAATCAAATATTATAACTTCTTTTAGATTTCAAATCTTTATTTCATTTGCAAAATAACCATTGCAGAAAATGTCTTGAAAGGGTGTTTGCAAGGGTGGAGATTTCTTGCATTCTATTGCAAAGGGTTTTCAAAACATTTTCATTTTCAAAACTTCCTTGTTAAAAGCCAATGATGCAGAAATGGTGACATTGACACAAAACCATGTAAACTTTTCTTTCAAAATATATTTCACTCTTGTTCTTATTCAAATGATTCTCATGCCACACTTGAAGGCCTTGAAGCCAAGCAAACCAAAGAATTTCGCAGAACTATCCAGCCATCTTCTTAATATTTAAACAAATTCTACGCACATAATTTTATTTTGTATACAATATTTTTCATTTAATTTGTATAAATAAGAATATCATTTTTGTACCATTTATTTCGACGTCCTTTATTTTATTTAGCTTGAAAATGATGTTAAGATGACATCGAAACGTCGCTCATTATTATCGTTAATGTTTATAATTAAATTTGTTTCAGTTTCCAAAATTATTTTCTAACAACAAAAGCTGTTATTGTTACGGCAATCTATGTTAGTATTTCTGAGAAACAGCTTAAAAACAACAATTTTCCAGAAACAGTTAAAAAGTATTCAAAAATACAAGCCTAAACCAAAGCTAAAGATAGTAATTTTTTAAATGTGATAAATTCGGTAAATCGCTGGTCTTTCAAGAAATTCCAGTAAAACACGCCAAGCTTCCACTCTTAACAACACTGAATGCAATTTGTATAATTAGAAGCAGACGAATTCTTTAATTCTCTCAAGCAAAATGATAAAATAACTTGAATACTTACTGCAAAGAGATTATCCCGTTTACAAAGATCCACAGACTGTTTCCAGCGATTATTTCCTTTATATAAGTAAGCAGCTATCCTTCTAAACTCTATAAGTTCGTGTTTCTCTAATTGTTGAGCTAAGGCGATGTTGTCAAAATTATCAAACGCATCGATCGAGGCTCTCAGTGCGTTGTAATCTTCTTCATCAATTAAGAGCACGTTAAGTGCTTCGTTGATGGCTTTGTTGTTGTGATTTTGCACGGATCGTAAATACGGTTTAACGAGAGCTAACTGCTTGACTTTCATGAAAAAGTTTACAGCACGCGTGTGATCCATTCTCGGCGTTAACACGAGAAGTACATCGTTCAAAAGCAACGGTTTGTTATCGAGGTAGAATTGCAGAGCTTTGTAATAAAGTTCAATGTTAGCTACTTTGGTGATGACTTCTTTGAATAGTCCTTCCTTCCAAGCAACCGTTGGGTGTTTCATCATTGTTACGACAGCGTTGTCATACTCTTCGTATTTGTCATACAGGAAGACCAGTTCACCCCATAAGTGAGCTTGCTCGCATGCTCGCAAAACCTACAAACGCAAAAAACAAATTTCATACAGGTGAGAATTATTACTTTTTGTAATTTATTTCTATAGTTCGCCACCTATGAATATATATATATATTTGTAATGATGATGCATATAAAGTAAACATACGTTATAAATTTCTTTTATATTGAAACTAGCTTAAAGAAAATACTGCAGCCTGTTAGCAAAACCATTTTCGTCACTAGATTTGTTAATTTCTCCCCTGGTACAGATGCAAAGAGATATGCAAAGTTACATTTCTTATAAAGTAAGACGAAGACCTTACCATTTTGACAAAAAATTTAGCTAATCTACAAGCCAAAAAGTAACGCTTCAACATTTTGTTTTTGGCCAAAAGTTTCAAAAGTCAGTTTCAAAAACTGTAAATGTGATTAGAAATGTAAATATAAATACCGTTCAGTAAAAACAAACTGAAAGCTTAAATAGAACTTACCTTTGGAATATTAACCCTTGACCAAAATAACTCCAAATGTTCTCTCATTTTACTGGGCTTATACTTAGAGTACAAGATCGCCAGCTCTGTGAACATGCCCATATGTGCTCGCTCCAATCCAAGTGCTGCTTCCATCAACCCAATTAACTCTTCAAAATATCCTCTACTCTCATAATAGCGAATGAGGTCTTCAAGCTCGTCAGCATGCACAACTATGTGAAGGCCACACATCTGCGCCATTCTAAATTCTTCACCATCGACACATGCAAAGCATACCTATCAATCAGATTAAATAATGAACTGAAAAAACTAGTAACGAAGTGATAATGAACTGAAAAAACTAGTAACGAAGTGATATTGAAAATGAAAACTGGACATAAAAGATTCCCAAAGTGATTCGTTAAGGTGTTATACTTAATTTTACTTTACGTTGACGATTAAACGTTTGTAATCAAATATTGTCCACAAGCACAAAATTCTGCTGCTGAAAAATTCGTCTTTAGTGGCAAACTCAACAAGAATTTAAGCACAAGATAAGGATATAACTATATATATATATATGTAATGAAACGCACACAGAAAAATTGATATTCAATTCTTATCCAACTGTGCAATTTAAAAAAAACTATTAAAACATCCATGCGATCAATGAACAAATGACTTCCAAACATAGAATTAATAAACGCTGAACAGATTTCTGGAAACTAGAATGTAATTTCGAATTAAAATAAGATGAATGAAATAATAGTCCCATGGCTCTTCTCACACAAATCCCCCCACCCCAAAATGTTACTCAAAAATCTGACCAAGAACAAGATATATATACTAGTGTAGATAAAATTTCGTCATAATTTAAAATAATTTCTCGATAATTTCAGTTTCATATCTGTCAAATTTGTAGCTTTATCTACTCTAGATATAGATATATATTTGTTAATTGCTCTGAATTTAACTATGTTATGTTACCTCCTTCCATGTTCTCGTGCTGTTAGCCTTCCTGGCTCCATCAACAGCAGCCTGATATTCTCCAAGATGCACGAGCGTGGACGCCAAACGAGCAAAGTTAGAAACATTGTTGAACAATATCTTAGCAGCTTCGTACATCTTTTGCTCAAAACATCGCTCGCCAACCTGTCCAATGTTGGCGTGATTCGGCCCAGATACAAACTCTTCTAATTCTGCCAATCGTCCGGTTTTTGCAAATGCAAATATCAATTCCGTATCGATGAACGACTCTCGAGCCTTCTTGCGAGCCATTTGAAGAAATTTCACCAGATCTTCAAAGTTTTCTTTTAAACGGCAGAGAAAAATAAATAAATAAGAAGTGAAAGATAAGAAAATAAATAAGCTAGACATTAATTCTAACACCAAAATCAGCAATCAAAAAAAGATTTATAAAACAGAAAATGTTTACCTAAAAACAAACATTACGCCAAGTATGGACATTTTGCCAAAACAACAACCCAAAATATTCAAGCATTCTTGCAACGTAAAAATAATTTTAAAATCCAATTCAGACAAAAAAAAATTGGATTACAATGATCACATAAAATGAAGACAAATTGTGCAATTTTGTTTATTGCGATTTGCTTGGCTGACTGGCCTGAAATTTGTTCTGGAGAGTGATATTACATTACGTTCAATTATATTATGTTCAGCACAGAATATTTAGTTTGACAAAATCCTGCTTGCTAATTCATGGTATAAAAATTACATGCAGAGGCAATGTGTAACTCACCAGATGCCTTTGCAGCATCAACCACCTCTATATAGGCAGAGGGGTCATCAGCCTTGATATATGAATCGATAGCCTCTTTGACCATGCCCTTGTCGAGTTGGGCTTTTGCCAACTGGCTCCAAACTTGAGGATCGTTGCATCGTTCAGCAAATTCGTAAGCACGGTCAAGATTTTGGATGTTTTCTATCAGAACCTAAAAGTTTTAGAAAACAAAATTTTGTTGTCGTTTTGTCTTACATAAAGTGCAAACAGTATTTGAGTGCACATTCCATGTATAGCTCGTTAAAGAAATAATATCTCCGTCAAGACAAAATATAAGTAGAGTGCCACAAACTAAACTAAAAGGCTGAATTAAATCGGTAGAATTTAATATTTTATAATCAATGACGTTTAAGCTTCAAGCTTTCCATACCTGTACGGCTGAAGTGTTGACATCAAATTTTTTGAAAATGGCGAAAGCTTCTTCAAACAATTCACTGCCGATTGCAATACTTGCAATATCAGGTGCATCGTAATTTTCTAGTCTTGTGATGTATTCCATTACACGTGTGCGGTCAGCTTTTATGGCAGTTAAAATCAGCAAGTTTTGTAAATTCCTAAAAAACACATTATGATGTGACATTGCAGGTACCGGCACAAACTAACGTTATTAAATACAAGCTAAAATCTGCTGTTAATTCACCGCAAACTAACTTTTTAATGCTTGCAAATCCTCGTTTGTGACCTTGTCAATGTACCATAAACATATGCATAAAAACCTATGTTCAAAAATTAAATAATTTTCATGACAAACAATATACAAATGTAGTCAAGAACGACAACTATCCCTGTTCTTCCTCAACTTACTGTATATATCAACAAACTCTCCCTTGTAAAATCTACCTTGACCGCTTTTTTAGCCAAAATACAACAATGACAAGAAATAAACATTTCATATATAGCTTTCAATTGAATTAACTAATTTAACTAATATACGCACATTAAGTTATATATATATGTATATATATATTCATCGAAGTTCTCCCAATCAGAAACAATCCAGGAACAGGGTTCAGGAACATCAACTCTAAGCTAGAATTTGCAGATTAACATAGTACCAAAATGTGACTTGCTCATTTCATAACTTCTTTGAAATTTTCAAACAAATGGGGAACAAGTTTTTAAGACACCTCGTATATATATATACTTAATGTTTTCCTTTTATTTTCAGGGACGGTTGATTGAAAATAAGTGCACCAGGCTAAACACCATTATTAAACTTCCTATCTAATTTATCAACAAGCGTAATTCCTACCTATGATCACTGAACACTGAGTTTTCCAAAACGATCTTTTCCAACAATTCAATCAGCTCATTGGGCAAATCAGCTGACATGAAAGCTTTCACAGTAACTGAAACGTCATCTGGGTCTTGGGTCTCTGACAATGCTGTTTGAACAACCTTTTGAAAATAGGACATCATAATACTCCCAACATGTATAAATCTTTATTATATTACTTTTCAATCAAGCCAAGATTATTAGCTAATAGGTTGTCCATTAAAACGTTTTCATCTTTAATAAACATACAAAAAATCTTATATACATAGGCATATATACAATTTCACATATATCCATAAAACCATTCTATAAAATTAAAAATTAGACAGGCAGGCCCCTTTGACTTCTGATCAGCTTAGATGTGCCTGTTAAAATTTTTAATAAGCTTGTACTATAAAGTGAATGTACTATAAAAAGATATGGCTTTCAGGATGATCTGTTAGCAGTTTTAATAAATGCGACAACAGCAAAACTCAAAGCTTCAATTTACATAATCAAGAACAGCACAGCAAATTTCGATAAAAATAATCATGTTGAACTAAAAAAAAACATTGGCCCTTGAAATACGTATAGCAATTATTTAATAGCAATTATCTGGTCAATTATTTAAATAAATTGATTTACCTGGTCGATAAGCTGCCTTCTAAACTTGTTGGTTTCTTCAAGAACCTCTGCCCACAAATCAGTGTCTCTTCTCCTGACAAGGTAGCGAGCCAAGCTTTTGAATAAAGAATTTTCATTGCAAACCTAAGGGAAAAATACCATCTTGCAATAATATCATCTCATAACCTACTACAATAAAATGTAGCATTAAGTGACAAGAAAAGAGTGCGGTCCTAAATTTTTGATACTCATAACTTTAAATTTATCCCTAAACCTAATTAAAAAATGAATATTGTATATATATATCGTTTTAAAATGCTTCTCGAACACTTTTGCTGAAATATACATGCAGTGATTTTTAAATACAAAAACGTAATTTAACGCAAGAAACGCAAATCAGAAAAGGAAGGATACCTAGTTTAACGCAAGAAACACAAAGCAGGAAGGGAAGGATATCACTCAATTTTGTTCATAAAAATGATTCCAGCAGTTAAATTCTAATGTCACAGGCTTAATCATTCTACGCATCATGGAAATTCCGATAGTGAATGAGTGCCTGGAGTCTTAATATAGCAAGCATAAAAATTGAACCAGGTAATTGCAATCGCACCTGACACAGAGTGTTAGCTTGCCAGGTATAAATATAAAATATAGCTTTTAAAAACCTTTATAATTCCTAAAACGCAATTTAAACTAAAAATGACCACACAACAAATTTTTAAACAGTAGATCAAGAATATGCCTTGCAAAAACACAGCCAGGGAAACGAAACAAGATGCAACATACACTGATAAGTTGTTGGTCACACTGTCCTCTTTCGTATGCGACGCAGGCCAAGTGAGGGTCCCTCTTTTCACAATACTTTCCAACAACCTTACTGTCATAGAATGGATTTTCCCTGAAAAAAAAAAACAAAAGGTAAGTGAACGTTAGTTCCAATTGTCACAATCTTAAATCATTATCAACACGCCGCCAGCGAGGATGGCAATGGATAATTTTCCTTACCATCAGCTTGAAGCCGTTCATATAAAAACAACACGAAATTCTGCTTTTAACTTCCATAATGAAAATTTCTTACAGATTTTGATGGGCATTGTGCTGAAATTCATGTTGTCAGTTCAGAATTAAAATTTTACACAATTGGGGATGATATCCCTGTCTTGTCTTTATTTTAAGATAATCAGGGATCATTGCATGCAAAATCATTAAAACCATTTAGCAATACCTAGTAGAAAAGATTCAAATTTAATTCCCTCCGGTTTGGGTTTTATGGACGATTCAATCTTTTGGTATCCCCTCCCCCCCCCCAAAAAAAAAGAATGTGGATTTACAGCAGCCTGATTTAATTTTTACTTTCAGTTGACAATTTACCAAATATTTATAGCTAATACCTTAAAAATCGTTCAGGATTGTTATTAGCATCAATATAAATCTTGGCAAGAGCGTTGTGTGTTGCAGGCTCTTCTGATCCATCATGAATTCTTGTTTCCAACCATGGCAAAAGCAACTTTAATCTGTTTCTCTTCTCCACTTCTTCGACCAGCTCATCTGTCGAAAACTGTCCTTTCACTGTCATGATTAGACTCTTGATCACATCCTCTGAGCAGTCCACATCGAGCAGACCTCCAATGACAGTTGGAAGACGCGATGGGTTTACCTAAAAGGCATTCAAATGAACTATTTATATATATATACTATTTGTGGTGAACACGGTCAATGATTTGAACATCACATTTTCCAAATATCAACAGCTTTTTAAAGACTGTTTACACACATTACCGTCGTCTTTTAGTATTTCAAGAGCAACAATTAGTTGCAAGAAAAGTAATGACGCAAAATGTAAACAGCATTATAGAATAAAATTTGCAATGGGTGTACATAATATCAATACAAGAAACCTACCTTTTGAACATATATTTCGATGTACTTCTGCAAGCTGTTTTTGTATAGATATAGAACCAAATCATGTACATAGTTGTATCTATCGCATACAATGATCAAAGGCAGCTGGTCAGTTAGTTTTGCTTCCTGTAAACCAAAATACGAAAGATTGGCAAACAAATGAAGAAAACTGTTTATCCAGGAGCACTTAACATTTTTGCCCCTGGAAGGGCCCTATTGCCCATTGCAAAACAACGTAACACTTCGTATTTTCATAGGATGTAAATACAGGCGGAAATTCATATTAATTTGAAAAATTTTAACCTAATTTTATCTTTTGAATTAATTTGGCACCTGCAAAATAGAACTTGCACAGGATTAGCATGTTCGGCAAAAATAAATAATCGGGGCATGAAAGGGTTAAAACAAAACAAAAATTATCAAATGGATCCTCTGGGAAAATTGGTTGAAAAATCTAACGATTTCTGATCCATGTAGACCCCCGCCAAAATATAGCAAAGAACAATGGTTATTTAAAACAATAGATTAATAAAACCTTTGTAATATATTATTCTGAGAACAATAAGCCCCCTCCAATCTAGAACAGCTTCCGACGGCACTGTGATTTGAATGCGAGTTCTAAATAAGCATCGGTTCAGAAATAAGCTAAATGAATAAACCGATTCAGAAATAAGCATCGGCATATTAGGAAAAGCCTGCAAAGCTTCTCAATTCTGTTCTTCCCTCACATTTTAAGCACATTTGCTGTAAAATTTTTCTATGTACACATCCGGATGGAATTCAATTTTCAAGTGTGATTTCAATGGGAGTTCTAATTAGTTTCAGCTGTTAACGACTTGAACGTAGTCAACAACTTGCTCAGTCTGATATTTTTTTTAATTTCTAAGCAATTAGCATCAGCATATAGCCTGGCATTATTAGAAAACAAATTCTGGACTTGGCTATCCCAATATTTTAGGATAGATCGAAATGAGTTATATTATCGAAGTTTGAATTTGTGTTGGAAGTTCGAGTTGGAAGTTCGAATTACGATTATACACAATGCGCATCATCCAAGTCCAGAAATTTTCCTTAACATTTATGAGGAGTTATAAGTAAGTATAGGGTTGCACAACTATAACTTAAAGTCTAATTAGTATTGGCATACAGTAAGAACCGTTCAAAACTCCTAAATTCTGGGTTCTAAAATCTACAAATTATGTTATGAAAGAGTGTCAGTACTCGCCGAGAAAATGCATGCATTTAACTTCGCAACTCATTGCATCTTTGCACTACGTTTGAACATTTTTCAGTATAGAGAATTTGAGCCTGGGAGTTCTTAAAAAATTGTAGATAGATTTCACTATGCAGGATTTACCCTCACATATTAAATGAAATTACCTTCAGGAAATTTTTGACACGCTCAGAATCATAACAGCCACTTTCCCTGCAAATTCTTTCGACTTCCTTCATCTGTCCAGTTTTGCATGCAGCCTTGACGATAAAAATAAAAGACGTCAATTCCAAAATAATTGATGATCAATTCAAAATTATGTTATGCTATTCCAAGTTAAATGTAACTTTTGTTATTGTGTAATTTATCTGTGTCGTTTATTCAAGTTTATATATAAACTATAAAATGTTATTTAAATGTTGTGTTATCTATCCAAGGTTATATTAAAAGGTTATTTAAGTTCTATGTATTTAATCTTACATTCAGTTGTTTAAAACAATTGTAAATAACAATAACAAATAATACCAATAAATAACAACTTAAAACTAAAAAAATACAATGCTAGATAACATCATATGCGCACTGACAAATCATTAAAATTCTAATATCAACATATAAAATGAAAATTTAATGAAGATATATATATAGCTGAGAAGGTAAACTTTCACATCCATCGAAACTTACAACATGACAAAACTGCACATAAAAAATATGGATATGTGGTTATGTTCCAAATCAACTGTCCTTTAAAACAATCATTTGTACAAAAGATCAGAAGCTTGGTATTATTATGGCAAGCATTAAATTGAACCAGTCCAATATCCTAAACTGGTACAGAATGAGAGCTTGCGATTCAAGAAACAAACTCTTGGAAAGAATCAATTATATAACCTTTAACCTTTAACATTGCTAAAGAATTAAAACCCTGCATACCTGAATGTATTTGAAGTGTACATCTGGTTCTTGGCTAAAGTTAACAATTGAGCCTAAGAAGTAGAACAGTCCTTCGTAGCTTTTAAATGACTCAAACAAATCAATCAATGCTGTCGTGGTCAACTGCTCGTGATATTTCGTGGCAACTTGAACGCACATCTGCAGGTTTTGCCTAATGTTATGAGTCAACATGGCTTTCAAGCATTCAAGAGAGTCTTCTACTGACAGTGTGCCGAAGTAACCAACGAGCCACTCCGGATTCAACATGTGTGTATGAACAATGGCTCTTTTTATGTCGTATATGTCGGTGTAGTGTTCTAGTGCTCTTTGAAGTAAACCTGCTTGCTCGCATAACTGGGCAATGTGTGCTCTATCGTAATGAGTGAACATTTGGTTTCCAAGTATGGCATCAGCAACCTAAAAAAATTCAAAAAATACTAAAAACATAATGCGAGTCAACATGGTTTTTTAACTGATTGTTCTTGTTACTGTATAAAACATTGGAAATCTTGGAGCCATGCATACCTGTGGTGCTGACATCAAATTCATTTCCAGAAGACGTGTCTGAAGAGCAGCTTCTCCAGGCCTGTTATTCTTTAAAGCATCAAGCAAGAATGAAGTACATTGTTGAATCAAATTGAACTCCATAAACACATCAACTATCTGAGAAAAAAAAATTTAATGACGTTAACTTCAATACGAGATAATATGCTCACAATAGCAGGTTTGCAATGTAACAATTACTATTGAATTATTTAACCTTTAACATATTTGGTTTAGATCCAATAACTAAGCACTGTTAACACTTTGTCAATTATAAATATATATTACTGTATACACAGAGTATGTATATTTGGTAAAGATTGATACTATAGATTTGATATATATATATATATACTGTGAGAACGGAGACAAATAAATAAGACCTTTCTGACTTTTTGTGTTCACAGCTTACCAATGACTGGTATATATACATATAAAGTATAAATGTGTAATACCAAATGTATTTGACAAAGAACTAAAAAAACTCCTAAAGTCATCTCAGATTATAAAGTACATCGTTTCACTGGCATTCATCCTCAATCGAAAGATGGTGATAATTATTCATCATAGATGACAAAGAAAAATGAAACTTAAAAGATTTTCACAAAGTAATAACAAAGTTAGTTTAATTACATATTTAGATTTTCTGTCGATAATCATTAAAGTAAAATTCAATCAATCAAGTCTTGTTCATTTTTGTGCCAAGAAATATCTTTGTATCAAGTATCAAGTATCAAGAAGAAATATCAAGAAACGTTCTAACTTTCAGTTAAGCCACGCTGTTGCGCTCGAATCTCTATATTATACAATTTATATACACATATGAAAATTGTGTAAACTATATATATATATATCTCTGACATATATATAGTTTCTACAGTTTTAATCCCCATGGCGTGCTTGAACATAAGATAAATATTTGATAATGCAAAAGGTACCTGGCCTAAGTCTGCAAACGGTTCTTCGTCCTGAATGAGCATAGATGCAAAATTTGTGCCAGCCTCAGGATTCACACGCATGACATTGCGAAGAAGTGAAACATACTCCGGCTCAAATCCAACTTTCTTTGCATAGAGAACAATTTTTTGAAACTGGCCAGTCTCAGCAAAACATTGAATGACCTGAATTTCAAGATGTTTGAATATAAATTTTCTATATAACGAATTAAAATACATCTAACACAAAACACAGAGAAATATTTACGTAAGTAAGTAAAATAAACAAGTAAAAAAAATATTTAGTTCATTCTTATAAGATCCTGTCATCGACTTCCTAAAAAACTTTCAAAACGAAAAACAAGCAAAATACTATTGGTCGCTAAAACACATAATTGGCCATCAAAACGTCAACAGCATCGCTGAAAGTATACTGGTTGGGCCCTAAAGATCCACGTTTCATGGGCTGCCTTAAGTCATGTGTAATGATTAAAGTTAGGATTAACATCAGAAAAGCAAAGGGATCGTCTCCAATTTTTCGTATCAAATTCGTATAGGGAATTTGTAGCATTATACGATATTGATACGATATCTTAGAAGCCGTATACGAATATATTCGTATCGTCACCATTTGGAATTCGTATAAATTCGTATGTGATTCGTATAGAATTCGTATATGAATCGAATACAATTCGTATAACTAATTCGTATAACTAATTCGTATACAATTCGTATAGTATAACGGGATTATGCTGACCACGGGAGAAAACTTCAAATCTGATTTCGGATAGGGTCTTTGAAAATTTTTGCGATGCGGTGCTGATACGCAAGTATTTCTTTGGTTGATTGAATCCCAGTACAGTGAAACCCAGATACAAAGTTCCTGATTTTAATCGAACCAGGGCATATTGATTGATAAATCATGCGGCCAGTCAATTTTTCCAAGAATCGAAATATCGTGATGAACACGGGAGCTCCGTGAGAATAGACATTTTCTATCGAGTCGATATTACTCGGAATAGACTTGAGCAATGTCTAAACATTGAAATGGCTTCAAAAAACCTTGTTTTTAAATGTTCACGAAGGGCACAGGCAGTAAACATGAAAACTGTTATGGAACCTCTAAGAAACTGGTAAGAGGCTCTGAGATTTTTTATGAGAAACTAAGGTCCGGGGCTGGTAGGCAGTTTCTTAAATTTTGGGCTATTTTGCTACCAAAAGTTTCTTACGTGTTTCCTATATTTTTTTATGCCGGAAGTGTAGAGTTCGTTTAGTTTTGTTAAAAAGGCTTCCAAATTACTTAGCAAGATCTCAAACCAAATAATAATTACATAATTCGCATTCAAAATTATGCCTAGCTCTATCGATCTTACATCATCTTAAGAAGTCAAAACTCTCAATAAATTTTTCCAAAGCTGAAAGCAATTTATAACAAAACAATGCACATTTTGGCATGGAAATTCACCAAGCTGCAAGCGGTTTCACTTTTCTTGACTTTTTAAAAAAGCAATGTCAAATTATTTTTCATGGTTAAATGTAACAGATTACAGATTTCAATCCCCAGGCTAGCTAGGCCAAATAACAATTTATAAATAGTCTTTTTAGGTTAAGAAAATCTTAGCGAGGCTTTTCGATCTTCATGAGCTTTAATTGGATAGTTTTAAACAAAAATTATTTATTGCACCAAAATTAACGAACAATCTTGAAGACTAATTTTCTACGCATTAAAAATGGCTATTTTTCTATGGCGCACAAGTATGTGATGACCTTTACACCCACACTACGTTGTAGTTTCATGCAACACCAATCAGAAAAGTATATATATTGCTAAACTTCATCAAAAAAATCAAAAAAATCAATCTCAACAGTAAAAATGCAATGTCACAGGCGTAATCATTCTACCCATCATGGAAAATCCGAAAGTGAATGAGTGCCTGGAGTCTTAATATAGCAAGCATAAAAATTGAACCAGGTCATTGCAATCGCACCTGACACAGAGTGTTAGCTTGCCAGGTATGAATATAACCAAACACCATATCTACAGTTCCTATAACATAATGATACTTCTGGCATTGTCCATAACAGTAATCATTGCATTCGGCTCAGTAGATGATTTATGGTAGATCATTATAGATGTGGTTACTTTTTTAATGGCAAACCCCATGAATCAGGAATGCTCACAAAATAGATTATGCCTATAAGATGCATAAAAATCAAGAGAACAAAATTCTGAAATTGCTCTTTCAATGCCAATTTTTAAAGCAAACAAAAGAACTGTATGCTGCTATTACATAGAGCCAGACTGCTACTTTAGAAAATCTAAAATTCCTAATGCACTTTTAAATTCTTTTTAGTAGAATGTAAGTGGAAGGAAAAATGCGCTTATCGAGATTTTGCATGCACATAAAAAAAATCACAATTGGGTTGCATAAAAATTAGATTTTCCAACCCAACCCAATTAGATTTTGGGTTTGTTGATTCTTTCTTTAATACGTATTTATATGTTCTAGCATTTAAAAACCAACCTTGTTTGGCACGCTAGCTCTTAAGTAGACTGAAAGAGCGAGAGTGCTGTCAAACTGTTTAGCTAAATCTCCGAGCTCTTCACTGCATTCAAGCTGAAAAAATAAATATTAATATATATGTGCTGTGTGTGATTATCCTTCTTTTACAAGCATTAATCTACAATGCTTAATGTACCAAAGTAATAGTCATCTCAGACAACGCATGTGGTGTTTCATGGCAAAGCCAATCAATCGAAAGATGGTGATGTAGAATTAATCATTGATGACCTTTTCGTATAATCAAGAAAATCATTCAAATCTGGCCACTAAAAAATATCTGACATAAATGCCTTCCGAAGCTGACGTCTGCTTAAAATTCATTCAAAAATGTTACCATAATAAAATTTTCAATATATATATATATTATATATATATATATATATATGAAGTTTAATGGCTAATATATATATACATTAGTAAGTTATATAATATAAAAAATGTTACATTAATAAGTCGTATGTAAAAGCTCTTCACACACTGACACAATAAAATCAAAATTAACAACAACAAACTCCTTCCTTATAACTTTGCCAGCCTGGTTTTCATAACTTTTTCCCTAAACATTATGCAACAATTATGCCTCAAATCTTTTAACCTGTTGAATTTCAAAACCCGTAGAACCCTACCTTGTCTTCTTTTAACCATTTCTCCATGAGCTGCTTCTTGTTCTGCATTAGAACTGGCCTGCAAAGCTCAACTGACTCGTATTTGTTCAGCTGGCCTTGATCAAGCAAAATTCCAAAGTATTGCAGCAATGGTGAGGTTTGACTTGGCTGAGCTGGTATTTGTTGGAAGCGCTGGATGGTCTGTGGTGTTCTTAAGATACCCTAAAACAGATATATACATATAAATAACTATGCATTTATAAATATATATTATCCACATATATATATATATAAATACATACTGCTCGTGTTTGTTGCTTGTGATCTCTTTCCAATTTAATATCTCTACAATTAGCCATTAAACTTCATACTTAGTACATTAAGGTTTAGTAAAACTCTACAAGGAAGAACTGTACCTGAGCAATCAGTGTGCAGTATGTTCTTAATTTAAAGCTATAGAAATGCCACTTCAGTAGAATATGTTGGCTTCATAGGCAGTCATCTCAGAACGAGGAATTATAGACAAATTTTCAAAGTGTAAACACTCAAAATATAAATTCATCACTGATGTCTGCATACAAGCTTTCTATTTGCAGTAATTTCACTGCATAAAAATTTCACTTCACAAAACAGTTGGTGTTGTAAAGATATGCTACAATTATTATGCACTAGGTCTTAAAATGTTACTAACGTGGCACAAAACAGTATTAAGTGGCAATCATCTAAGTTTTACAACAGTTTTACAGGAAAGATTTATAACAGTTTTTCATTTAATTATCCAGAATTTCAAATACAAAAGCAATATAATATATATATATACAGTATGTATGTGCATGTATATGTATGTTTTTCACTTCCCTTCAAATTTATGAATAAAAAAGATCAAATTTGACAAACCTTGGGAGCTTTAGCGGCAACTTTGGCAGCTTCAGAAAACTGTCCCTGGGTAAATTTCTCATTGAACATCTGAACGAACAAGTTTTCTGCACCAGGTAAATTACACCTCTCTGCTAACCGTCTGGCCAAATCGTTGTGCTGCTTGACATTGATCAAGTACGGAACAACTTTCTCCTCGTCCATACTGACAGATAGAACCTAATTTCGAATATTTATATGTTTATATGCATATATCTATGTATATGCAAAAATGCATATTCGATTACAAAAAATTTCGAAAACTAAAAGGAAACGTTTTTGAATAAAGAGACTACCGGGTGTTCCATGAAAGGCTATGCACGTCTTCAAAGCTATTGTGGAGGAGCCTTCCTATTAATATTTTTATTTCTGATTGCATTTATACTTTGGTTGGCAAAATAATTCCAATAATAACCCAAGCTTAAGGTTTCTACAAAACCAGAGGTTGGCCTTGCCATTGTAATTGCTGGAAATTGGTTTTTCAGCAATTCTATAACACTCGTTTCCTATGATTGGCTACATAAACTTGCAAGAGAACAAAGAAGTTAATCAATTGAGAACTCCAACAAACTAAGAAAAGACAGCAGAATACTGGTAATAATCATTGCATTATCTACGTAGATGCTGGGAAAACATCCCATGAAGTCATCTCAGAAAAAATATCGTTTCACTGTTTGTACTCAATCGAAAGATGGTGATATTTATTCATCATAGATGACAAAGAAAAAATATGAAATTAAAAGATCTGTGCAAGATAATAGCAAAGTTATATATATATATAATTTAATCAGAAGCTAAAAAAAGATAGATGCATGCAGCAAAAGCCCGCATACATACAAGAACCTTTACCCTAAAATTTTCACTGCAAATTTCTGAAAAATGTCGTAATTTTGAAGAAACTAGAAAAAAGATTTTAAAAGTCGATGGGACTTAAAATAATGTAGTTTCTTTATGCATCATGTGAGGAGACTGACCTCTTTATTTGAACATTTTGAAATTTGATATGCCATAAAATTAAGAACCTTTGTCAGGCTCGTCCCTTCATAACATAAGTTTCGTTTATGCATGGCTTTTACTGTATAGTTTTATAGTAATGGAAAAAAATGCAAAAACGATCAATCCTGAAATAAACAACCATATGCAAAATACCTGTCCTTTTCGATTGACACCAATTATACCATCAGTTGCTTCGTGTGGAGCAGTTACAAAGATTGTATCGCCACTGATCCTGTTTGTGTACAGACAAGCTGCAGTTTCCACATCATACAAATGAATGTAGCCATATTTTGTCACCAGAAATATGATTCCAAATTTCTTGCTGGCCTTAGCAATAAAATGATCGAATACGTATTAGAAATGCTATAAACAAGCATAACGAATTGAACACCTTAAGAAAGTTGCTTTGTAGAAAATGTACGCTGTTCCATTTTCAAAAAATAAACAAATCAATCTACTTACTTCCCCTGAGGATGCTATACAAAACAATGGAAAGTGCTAGACCTTTTTCACAATTTTCACAGAAACAATCTAGGATTGCATGGTACAAAAATTAGTATCTCTATGCTACCGAGAGAAAGCTTAATGATCCTGGGCTGCTAACATGAAACGTTTAATTTAAGTTGGAAAAATAAAAATAAATTACAACAATGATGAAATTCAATAATCTAATATAACGGTAATGCAAGGAAGTTTTAATCGTAAAAACAGAAGTTGGGAAAAATAATTAAATAAAGAGAAAGTATTTTTCGGACATCCTGTCAAATACGATATAAGTATTGAGCTCAGGCAAAGAGACGTAATTTTTGCTGTGTATGCCAGTTACATGACTCAACAAAACATCAGAAATCTAATCTCTATATATATATAAGTACAAAAGTGTGTTTGCTAAAAACTGTAAACGATGAAAATGAGAAAATTAATAGTTTGAAATTACCGTTTCGTTAAATTTCTTACTTAAGTTTTTGTAATTTGAAATGAGCTTTAACGATGAAAGGAGGTTGTTCCAGAGATATGTTGCTCCTATGTTTCGGAGTAAGTTTTCACCCCCATTTCCTGTTGGATTTCTTGTTGTCATTTTTCTGTCTAGTATCATATTTGTGCGAATGCTCATTTGTTATAAAGTAGTTTTGAAATACTTGTGGGAGTTTATCTTTATTATAAATATATATATATATATATAATAAGAATTATGAATTAATTATAGGATTTTCACAATTATATACATTAAAAGTTTTGAAACATGTCTTTAATTTTTGAAGAATAATTGATATTGTTACAAATTTATTATTGGGAAATATCATGGGAGTTATTATGGGAAATGGTAACATATGCTTCTATAAATCGCAACAAACTTGCTTTTTGGAAAGGAGTCGCAAATTGTTGAAAAGCAAGCTTAAAAGTAGGGTTTTCAAGTGTCATCATTTGTTCATATTACCAAAACAATGATGATGGTTTCTAAAATTGTTCAGAATTGCTCACAAATTTAAAGGCTGAAGAGTTAAAGCTTGTATGCAAAAAGAGTCATTTCAGAACTAAAATAATATGTTTCACAGTCTGAAACTCAATCGAAAGATGGTGATTAAAATCATCATTAATGACTCATCAAAAATGTATATATATACAGTATGTGTAAAATTAAAAGCGTATAAAACATACTATATGTATAGCGATGCAACCTATGCTGGACAGAGGTTTCGAAATAATCCAACATGACAGTCCAAGTATTTTAAACAAAAGATTAAAACTCATTTCAAAATGTTGACACATGAACAAACTTTACTTAAGTAATTTCAAGGGTGATGCAATTTAACTTATTCAATCAGTGTAAATTCAATTCTTAACTGACATTCGAAACCAAACACTAGTCCGTTATGCAATTCTATTTGCTCTACAAAGTTATTCTTTGCTGTCTGATGAATGCACACGTGAAACTCCGAGTCACAGTATAAACTTGTCTTAATCTTTTACTCCTGCAATTATAAAATGCTATAACTGAAGTTTGTACTACCTGCATTGCAACTGGAAAATCCTTGTCTGCCTCTGGTGGGAAAAAGATGCTTTCAGCTTTCTTCGGAAAAGCCTGGTTTCCAGTTTGAGGACTTCCAACTTCAATGATATGCAACTGAAAATTATATACCAAACATATAAATTATGAAAATTAAAATTTTAAACTCAATAAAATATACCAAGTAACCAAGGCTCCATATTCCCACACTTGCAAGACAAGAAAATTCTTTAAAAACCAGCATTTTAGGGCCACAACCAAAACAACTCTATTAAAGGCATTATATCAAATTATAACTTCTGAAGAAATCCCAGAAAATACCAATACAATAATTTATAAACTAATAAATGGAAAGGCTAATAAATGTCAGCAAAAAATGAGCAAAAATCTTAAATTTGCAGAAAAGTCAGTCATTTCAGAATCTTCAAATTTACGTTTCATTGTTTCATATTCTGTAACTCAATCGAAAGATGGTGATTAAAATCATCACTAATGACTGGAGCAAAGCTTTATCAGTGATCTTGTCACTATTATACTAATTAATAGATTATGTATATATATAAGTTAAATATTGAGGTCAATATTGCTTGTAATTCATTATTAGATTGCACAAAATTAAACATCTATATATATATATATATAAGGGATATAAAAATTTGATTGAAACCTTAGAAGCTGTTGCACCTCTGACTGCAAATGTAAAAATATTAGATGGCTGAGGATTGCCATCCATTTGAAATTGAGTGAATGTTGCAGCATGTCCTTCGATTGGCTGACTGACTTTTCTTTCCACTGAATACAACTGCATTGCACCAACAACTCTGCTTTGCTAAATGAGATTAAATAAAAACAATGCAAATTTACAACTTCTAACTTCCAGAAAATTTGTTCATGGTAACACAAAATTCCAAGCATCACAACCAATGCTTAAGGTGTACATGTTGGTTTTGCAAATATAATGCAAAAACGTGAATGTGAATCTTCTTATAATTTATATAAATACAATACCCATTAATATCAACATTTCAGATCCTTAATTTCTCTGCAATAAAGAAGCTCCGTTATGGGATAATTTGCCTTCCTCGTTTAAAATAATACAAAATCCGTAAGTCTGCAGGCAAACTAGAAAAGCACGATTGAAAAATACTAATTGCAACATACATTTATTCATGTGAATGCAATTTAAAATAAATATATATATATAATAATTAACCACACAATTAAAAAGATAAAATTCTTTTTGCTGTTGCTGTTTTTATCTTGCTGTTACTGATTATAATTTGCTATTATTGTAGTATTGTAATTGCTTGCCATTATTTTTTCAAAATTTAAGATTTAGTGGTCCAAACTCGATAAGCTTCCCTTGGATTGCGTAGATACAAGTATTTTAAAGATTTTATTTTGACATGTAACTCTTGTATTTTACGAATAAAATTGAATTAAAAACACATCCAGTAGACAGCCTGATAACATATGAACAATTTGTGGCCTTGCTTATAAAACGCAAATGGTAACAGCAGTATAGAAATAATATTCTAAAGTTTCTTCAAGTGAAAATAATGTGAACTGTTTACTTTTACTAAAAACAACTGCCTTGGTCAAATTGTAGATTTGAAAATTAGCAAAATTGACTGACTTGAAATTGATGAAATTTTTCATTCATTAAATTTTTCAATGGCAATTGATGCTGTCTTCACTGCAAAGAACTTTAGGATATGTAATGCAATGTTATCTCTCTCACATTTTCATTTTAAAAATTGAGGTCACAAATTTTTCATATGTTATTAAGCTGCTCAACAATTAATTTATTATCGCTAAGTTAAATTTTTAAAAATTAATCAGGGGCCGAAAAAGTCTTGACATCTGGGACAGGGCAATCGCAGGAGCAAAATTAAATGCAGGCACATAAAAAGCAAATTAACATATCTAACACATATATATCTACAGGAGATGTCCATAAATGCATAATGATTTATCCAAAACTGGAACCTCTCTACTAGAACAGCCACAAACATTAACAAAAAATTTCAGCCCCTGATTAAAACAGCAAGAAAATATGATGAGTCATTTCAGGTCAAATAAATCTGCTTCATGGCAAATAAACTCAGTCGAAAGATGGTGATTTGCATTCATCATTAATGACTCAGAATACTGTGTGTACATGCAGTTAAAAAGTTAATTAAAAAGCTTTCATTGCTAAAGAAACATCCTAAACCTACATTAAAATATTAGAAGAACTAATTATTTACAGTTAGTTACAAAATGCAGGTGGGGTAGCAGTTTTATTTTCAACTGAATAGTTCCATTTTATAAAAATATTGAAAATTCCTTTTTTGAAACTTTTAAAATTTTTGAATCAGCAACTGAAATTTACTCCAGTAAGCAATCATTGATGAGATAATAGACATATATTGACAAAAAACATTTAAATAGATTTGATCAAAATCCAAAAACTATTGATTTGAGGTTCACTGAAATATGGCATACTGGACAGGAAAATTCCTTAAAATCAATCAATATATATATTTGTAGAATACAATTAACTGCTACAATGGAAATAATGTTTTCTACACAGCCCAAGAAAAGCATAGCATGTTACCAGTCTGGGCCACAAATTAAAATGTAAAATAACGAAATGGTTATATTATCTAAATAGAAGATGACATGAATATATTCTTGTTATCCAACATGACAAAAGAGCAAACCTTGAAGCATCATAAAGAAATTTATCGTATTCATTTCATTTGTACATAAAGTCAAATTAAATTTTTTCATTATTATTATTGATCAATATCAACATACTACACACAACAATATATATATATATATATAAAGCAGCAACAATTTAGTAAAATTTGAACAATGTTGTTAGTAGCAATAATGGAAAGATAATATTGAAGAGGTGCATAAACAGTTTGAAGCAAAATTATGATATAAAAATATATATATTATATCATAATATGATATATATATATTACTTTGATATATTATTTCAGTATTTAGCAATGAACCAATTTTCAAGTTTCTTATTTAAGGCTTTAAGGTTTGAAGTTGATCTGAGGGATAATGTAACTTTCACTCAACTTGGAAGCTGTATGTTATAACTTTTGATGGCCGAAATATATTTATCTATATATATATATTTAACAAGATATATACTAAACTACATTATTAAATTAGTGCTAAAATATATATATATATACATTATAAAGAGATACTAAGGTAGAGGCGGATGCAAAAAAACAAAGCAGATACAAAGTTGCAAGATTATTTCAAATTTTCAGGCGCACCAACACCTTTCAAGCTATTGCTATTGTCGAGGTACTGTCTACGGTATCTTTGTGCAAGTGAATCATTAAATAATATAACAAAAAATTGACATCATTGAAGCATACCTGTGCTGAAATTCCAACAAGCAACAACCACGTGCCAGTGGAGTCTGTTTTATAATTGATAATTTGGCATCCAGCAAGAGACTGATGTCTATCAAACATTTTCACTGGGCTTGATTCACCTAAAACACATGTTATTATGTCAAAAAACTAATGTTGAATTGTATCTTCCTCTGTTAGTTTTTACATAGATGAAATTAGTTTAAAGGGAATTGCAAAAGCTTCTACAGTAAATAAGGTATCTCAGAACGAGGAATTATTTGAGAATTTTTCACAGTGAATACACTCAAATTGGAGTTCATCATCGACAACTTCTTACTACTACCATTTATAACAAAAACTAAAATGCATATATATATATATATTATAAATACATAGAATAAGAAAAATCAAACAACTATTTTCATCTCTACAAGCCTGTTTCATGATTGACTCACTCTTCAGGAGATGTTGATGTTAATGAACAAAATTCCTCTTACAAAGATGTTTATAAAAATAAAGTGTTAAATAAAGTGTTAAGTCATGTATTGCACAATAAGGCTTTGTTCCTATGTCGGCAAGAGGATACAAGTTCGTTCCTTTTGTTCAGTGTTCCTGTGTCGGGGCGGCAGATAATAAAAAACTTTTCTTTGAGGCAAAGATTGCACCTTTTGATTGATGGGTTGTACGTTGAAGGAATGAACTTGTATCCTCTTGCCAACATAGGAACAAAGCCTTATTGTGCAATACATGCCTTAAAACTTTATTTAACATTTTATTTTTATAAAAATCTTTGTAAGAGGAATTTTGTTCATTAATATCAACATCTCCTGAAGAGTGAATCAATCACGAAACAGTCTTGTAGAGATGAAAATAGTTGTTTGATTTTTCTTATTCTATGTATCTATGTTGGCTAGAACACCAAAGAAATTCAGAAAATCCTACAGCATAGGCCAAGATAAAAACCTCTGGTTTGAGGGAAATTTGAACTTACAGTGTTAAAATCAAATGCAATGGAATGTAGAAAAACACGAAAAAATCAGTTGAAACTGCAAATAAAATTATTACGGGACATGAAAAATGTCCAAATATACAATGTTCAGTTTATCCAACAGTCCTACTATTAACTAAAGTGTACCCAACAATACTATGACAATGAATGACAAGAAAAAAGGGGTGAAACATCATATCAAACTTACCATACATTCTCGATTCTGAGATTCATTTAAAACCTCCAATGCATCTTGTCTGCCCATCTTTTCGAGAACATGACATATTTCTTTTATCGAACACCCAGCTTGGGAAAAGTATTCCTTAAAAACCTTCATTGTTGGGCTTTCACAACGTTTCATATTTTCAATTGCATTACTTGAGAACTTTAATTCTGCTGCCAAATATTCCCATCCTCTGGAATGACTTGGGTTCAGCAGTTGAGCCAGTTTGAGTCTAGTGATATGTTCCATGTTGCTTTGCAATGAACTAAAATTAAACAACAAACATAAATTAAGAAATATTTCTAACATTCAGTTAAAATAGTAAGACCATTGTTTTCACCAACTTTACATTTTTTTCTAATGACTCGTGTCCAGTGAAATTATATATATATATGTTTTTGACAACAACTTAAAATATTTTTATTATAAATATAATATTTGGATTGAGAAAATTATGAAATAGTGTTCTGCACATAATTTCTTGACATATTACAAATTAGCAATATTCTTGGCAGGTCTGTAATCTCTAAAAGTCAAATAATTAATACAAAGTATGTTTTAACCAAGGAAGTTTGCGTTAATGGCAGAAGATTCTATAAATTAAATTTAAAAAAATATATTTGTAATGAGCAAGTATGTTGTAGCCAAATGTATTTCTACCTATTTCTATGTATTGATACAGTTGTGATCAATGTCATAAACCACAACATTCACAAGCACGAACAACTACTCTATATAACTCAAAAACTCTATATACTGTAACTCAACCAAAATAAAATACATGATACAATGTACCAAATGCATACATAACCACACAAAAGACTGCCAATACATAGGACAAAAGGAAGACACTCAAAACGTATTCCCATCGTTAACTACACATAATTTTTTAATTAAGTTAGAAAAAAATATAATATATGACATCATGCCTTTGATTTATGTCTTGTTTCATACAATAAATGATGAAAATTTACAATTTTTTCATGAAAACATAATTGATGGTCATAATATAGAGTTCAAATTTACAAAGAATGTTTAAATGAACAAACAACTTATATACAATTTTAATAGAACCACAGGCTGAATTATATGTGAAAAGAGAAGAGCAAATGGTCTTTAAAAAAAATTTAATCAATCAAATGCAAGGAGATAAAACAATTCAAATCAAAGTGTTAGATAGAGGCAATACACTTTTCAATGCATTGTAGTTAAATGCATACTTTATACATGTATGTACTCACAATTAATTGTACTCACATTCACTTCAATTCAAGACAAATCATGGCTTATGGCTTATTGCCAGTTTCACAAAAGATCACAGATTATTGTTTACACAGTTATAGAATATTCATCATTTGTGTGAAGCACTATGTTGACGACATGTCCATTTGCATTTCATCTGGAAATATCTATAAAAACAAAGAAAATGTATAAGTGTATTTAAGTTACTCAAATAGAGCTAACAACAGCGTAAAATGTTGAGAAACTTCGAAAATAATAACCTAGTTGAGATAATAATGATAATAATAAATAACATATATATATATATATATATATAAGAGAAAAAATCATGAAAACAAAAAGGATTTCAGAAAGTTGAAATTCTTTAAAATCTTCAAAGATAGGAAGAGAATGGGGCAGATAGGTTTGATGTGATATAGCTTTGACAGCTTTTTTTGCAATTTGAAGAACAGTTCTACATAAGAGGCATTATAAATAAAGATCAGAGTATCTGATTGAATGAGATTTCTAATTTCTGAAAGCTCTTGCCAGTTTTTTTTTAAATTCGCTAAAGTTCCTACACCCAACAAAGGTATTTATCCAAGAGAAGTCCTAGAATTTTACTCTAGAAATGTCAGTAAAGATTGAAACTGCAGAAGAATAAAAGTTTATTTGCATCAAGCCATCGTTTTACACTTATTTAAGTTCAGCATTAAAATTTTTTAGTTTCAGACTCCTAGTAAATGTCGGTGACATCTGCAAAAAGGTGGAATTACAGTTTATTTTAAACATTAAATAAATTGTTCATGAAAGCTGGGAAAAGCAAAGGTCTGATACACTGATCCTTGAGGCACACTACAGGAGAGTTCCAAAAGTTTTTTCCATTAATTGAGATGTGCTGATTTCTGTCTGCAAATAGGATTAGAAAAACGTTGGAAACAAAATGTTATGCTTTACAGAATAAAACACTTTTGTCAATATATACACACAGCCATATCATTTATTGTCAAGAGTAGACCTGATAGCCTCAGCCATATGCTAATTAATGCATGATCAATTGAATTTTTTATTCAAAACCAAATTTTAAAGGGTATATAATTTAGTTGAAAGTAAGAAAAGAATAGTCCTTTGTACATTAACTTTCATATAATGTACTAAAAATTGGCAATTAAGAGCTGGCAATAAATACTATTATTATTATCATTATTGCTATTTATTCTCATTATATTTGGTTGGTATAATAGCCAGAAGATGAGATAGGAGACATGTTTGAGAGGCTCCAGACACAAGCAGAAGGTAGTTTCTTAATTTACAAACAAACATTCAGTTTCATATTAAAACAAACTTGCTACCCAGAAGTGTAAGGGGTACTCTAGTAAATTAGGATAGTGTGCTCAGGCTTGGGGTACAGAACATAGCCAAAAACATTTCTTGTGTAAAAATGGACACAAAACTTTTTCACATCTTGCATACCCCCCAAAAAATAGAACTACAGAAAAAAGATAATTTGTATATATAGACACAACGTTATTGACCGTACCAATTTAAAAATGTTAACATTGTTTCAATAAGCACAAACATTATCTTAGAAATTTCATATTTTTCTGATTATTCCAGTCTTTAAAATACCTCAAAAGTATACTGAATTTATTAATATTGTTGGTTTTAATTTTGTCTGTAAAACATGCTTTCATTATTATTTGAATTTTGCTTGCATTTGAGACCCAAAAAAAACAATCGAGAATTTCATAGACTAAAAAAATAATTGTGCAAATAACTGACCCAAAAAACGAAAAGTTCCACGAAGCACAAAAAAGTAACCTGAGCAACCATATATTTACGTTATGCCAGAGTATCCAGATTAAAATATCCAGATTTTCACACATGAGATCAGAGTTAAGTTAATCACAAAAGTTAAGATATCAATATCTTCACAACATCCATATCTTTTATCGTAAAGAGTAGACCTGATAGCCTCAAGTCATGTGCTAATCAATGCATGATCAATTGAATGTTGGCAAGAAAGAGCTGGGCAAATTTGATATTATATTCATATATTATTATATATATATATTATTTTATATATCGTTATTATTTTTCCAGGTATTTTTCCAGGATCCCCCCCCCCCCCCGTTTCCAATGGAAGAAAAGCTATTTTGCAGAATACCGGAATCTTCGAAACAATGTGGTAACGCTCACGATAGCAGAGATCAGGAACTTTACACTCTTCTCTAGGATAATTTTCCAACCTTATATTGCTTTTTAAAGTATTCTTGAATGATAGATTGTCTTTCTATTGGTGGTATTTTTATTAACTTTTTCTAACATTATCAGTGTTAAAAACAAATTTTCCTCTCGCTAGCCTTGCCTTTCGTAACAAAGCCAGTGGCCGCCATAGCCCTCGTCTGCATCTTTGCTTTTTCTTGAAGGCGCTTCCTCGCAACTTCACTTGAAAGTGCACTCAGGTACCTCTTCCCTCCCCCCCCCCTATATTCAGATTTCAGAGTTTCATTCCCAATCAAAAACCTAGTACATTGTTTCTAATGTATACTTACTACAGCTATTGACGGATAAATAAACAGAACAGAATAACATAAACAACAATACGTATAATAATCGAAATGCAGCAAACGCGATAAAAAGACGATTTTATCGATTTTATCATTTTATTATGTTTGTATGTTTTTATATAGATATAGATATTTGTATGTTCACATGTCTGTTTTGCTTTATATGTTGACTTTAAGCAGCTTTCAATGAATTTATTGAAGGCGTGATTTTCTGGTATAGTTTTTTCATTCATCAGGTGTCCAAAAAGTTGAATATTGGTTTTACTGTTGATATTACGTCAAATAGTTTCCTCTTCTCCTCGCTGTTTAATTTACATGTCATTAGACAATGTATTTCATCCTCCCTGGTGTTACAGAAAGTAAATGTTCGTTCTTCTAGTTTTTTAGGTGGTCTGGAGTAACGCCCAATCTCAATTTCTAAGCGATGGTTCAAAGATCGCTGTAAACCTAATTTTGATTCAGATATGATAACGATATCATCTGCCCAGAATAGAGATCCAATGGTAGTATCTCCCATTTTCGCAGGTTCATTTCAAAGTTTTTGAAAAATTTCAGGAAGATCGCTCAAAAAAGTACTGAAAATGTTCGGGCTTAAAATGCATCCTTGTTTGACTCCTCTGTTAACATCAAAGAATTGCGTTATTTTGTCTCCAATTTTGATGCAAGTTTCATCATTTTCGTACATGTTTTCAATAACCTTATAAATGTTGCCTCTTACACCCAGTTTGTATAACTTTTGTAACATCAGTTTTCTAGATATACTGTCAAAAGCGTTCTCAAAGTCTATGAAGGCAACATATAATTTTTTGCCATTTTTATTACAATAAAAGTTAATCAGGGAGTGTATAATCATTAGATTATCGGATGTTCTATTCCCTGGAACGAAGCCGAGTTGTTCTGGCTTAATTATATTATGTGATTCTGTTTAGTAGAGGATTTTTGTCCAGTCTCATTTTCTTGGTGTTCTCGTTGGTATCTATAGGATTGTGTTTCAAGTTGTGGTGAGTGTGTGCGAGACTTAACAGCTCCATTAGCTATATGCTGGCATTTTTTGTTGGTACGGATGTTCTGTTAAAATGTTCTCTAATTGACAAACTTTTGACTGCAAAGATTGTATCGCTTTTTCATTTGTTGAGATCTGTTGTGTTTGTGCATCATCTAAAATCATATCTTGTGGTGTGGTAGTTGGTAAGTTATCAAATTTTTCCTCCAAATTTGTTATTCTCTTTTTAAATGAATCTTCAAGTCCATAAAATCTATCTCGAAATGATTGTTTAATATTTGTTATGTTTTTCTTCATTTCTTCTTTTCATTCATTGTTATAAATTTGTAATTTGTCTTCGTACTTCCTTTCTAAATTTGAGATCTGTTTACTCAATTTAGCTTCACTATCACTAATTGCTTTCTTGATAGAGCCCACTGCTTTTATCACATCTGCTAGACTTTTATCCAAAAGTGAAATTGATTCTTTTAGTTTTTTATTATCAGAAGTGATAAAATCCAATTCTTTATTTAGATCCTCCAATTTCATTTTTTCATTAATTTTGCCACTTGTTATCAGTGACTTTGTCATTTTGAGTATTGATTGCTTCTACTTCATCAGCGTGATCTGAAATTCCAATCCCAGTCTCGGTATTGTTTGGCTTTGTGTTATTGGTAGTTATGTTAGCATATATTTGGAAACAATTCATTTTGAAAGTTAGGGAACATTTTCCCTTTTCACTTGAATTAAGCATGTACTTAAAAAAACATGAATTGTTAGGTTAACCTGTGTGGTACCTGCCTCCAGAATCTTTATTTCTATTTCTGTATATTTGTTTTTACTATCGGTTTTATTCTTCCACTCGATGTCGAATTTTCCGTTTTCTCCAAAGTCGATGAAAACGTTGTCTTGTAACCCTTTAATCCATTCAGCAAGTCTGATTCCACCTGTAGTTTTAAAGGCATTGCTAAGACTATGGTGATCGTACATTATCTCGCTGAAACATTCAAATCCATGCTTTGAGTTCTTAAATTTATACGATCTATTATCCAATGAGTAAAATTTAATCACTTCTTTTGTGGATTGCAAAATGCTTCTTTCAATTACGTCGATCTTCGCAGGCCTAGGCCTTGTTGACCTTGACATGGGCGCCGTCGTCGATGAGTTGATATTCTCTTGAACTTGATCAGTGTGTTCCTTCGTCAAGCGTCAAGCATTGATCTCCCTGCATCTTCCAGATGTAACCAGTGTTTATAGCAGGGGCGTCCCCATAGGGGGGTATGGGGGCGTTGTACCCCCCAATACTTTATCTGTCGGCACAAACGAGATTTTTGTCGGCAAATTAAGATATATCCCAAGCAAAGAAGGCAACTTTCTGTCGGAAATTATTTGTATAAATGTCGTCATTGGACCACTGATTTTTCAAACATATTAAAATAGCAAAAAAATTTTCTGGTAGAGATCACGACTTGCAATTTGCCGACAAGCCTTCTTGTTAGAAAATATGACAGGACAGCCCATACAGCATTCTACATTTCAAATTGTTTTCCAGGGAAATCCCTGTTTTTGTCATTTCCATCCTGTGTGAGAAATAACTACGCCAGCCTCTAGCAATCTTAAGTTTAAAACTTTCGCAAAACAACTCTCCGTCAATAGTCTATTAATGTAATGTAGAAGCCAAACAGTCAATCTAGTTGTCTAAAATTATAATTTTGCTAAAAAAGTCAACGTTTTTCGTCATTAGAATCTAAAAATAGGCTCGATAACCATTCCAGCAATCTTAAATTTTAAAATTTTGCTAAACCTTTATGTCAGATGTTTCACCTATCTTGAAGTAAAGGTCAATCATCGGTATGAAACAGATATTGGAGTCGTTCTAAGGCAATCTGAAGGGCGTGGTCACGAAAAATTTCCCGGGGAGTACCCCCGGGCCCCCAAACATACGTGACGAGCTGCAAAAAGTTTACATGTCCGATTGGCATTGTGTTAGGGCAGGTTGAAGATTTGGTCACGTGGAAGTGCGATTTGTTTTTAGTAACCACGCCCTTTTCGTCGGCAAATTTTGAAGTTGTACCCCCCCAAAAGTATTTTTTAGTTTCGCCCCTGACAGCTTCTGTATTTATTCTTCCATTCATTTTTCCTTCCTTCATTCATTCTCTACAGATCATTTCATATTATTTTAACATTTAAAAAAAAAATGTGGCACCCAGGATGTTCACACTGGTAGGTGTACCGATATATGAATGGGTTTGAAGGCAGAAAAAATGACCATTGTTTTTAAAATTATTGGTGCTTAGCAGAGAGGGAAGCTTATTCGAGAGACTTTTGAAAACATTTTACTCTGAGTGCGGCTCTTTCGCCCCAAAACTTTATGTTGAAAGGCTGAAAACTGTTCATGAAGGTCTTTCATTATTCAGCTCTTACTGCATGGAGTAGGATCCCTATTGCTGTCAGGGAACATGCAACCTCCCGCAGTTCTAAAGAATCTCTTCCTCTGCGATAAAATTTACATCTCTTCCTCAGCGATAAAACTTGTTACACCTTAACGACGGGACATGGTAACAAGCATGCATGAATTTAATAGTGTTATCAGAGGCGAATGCAGGGAAAAATCTGACTGATGCTCAGAAAATGGAGGGGGGGGCTTGGGGGTGAAATGCCAAATTGTTTGGGGGCCACACCTCGTTTTTCCCATGTAAAAACGGCGAAGCCCCTCATTTTAGAAACAAAAATAGGTCTGCAATTATAAAATTAATCACAGTGAAAACGTTAACTACAAAATAGAAAATA
>JAYJMH010072964.1:0-10942 GCA_036873815.1 Phacellophora camtschatica | reverse complement strand
AATTCTTACAGCCTTTCAAAGAACTGATAAAAATCTGTAAGAATTCTTGCTATGTTAAGTTACGAATGGCCTGTACTTTATTACACCATGTATTGTATATTAAGCTTGATCAATGATGATAATACCATGCTCATACTGACATTTATCGAGATGAGAGATTTTTTCTTCTGAGATCTTGCTGATGGTTGTACAAAGGAAGAATTTAAAAACTGTTGTTTTGGATCAGTGGATTGATTGATTTAATCTGAAAAGATTGTACACAATTTGTTTGCCATGGTTGGTTGAATGGTTGGACAAATCGGAAACAATGATGATTTGAATTAGGATCAAAATAGGCCAAAGATAAGAAAGTGCCTTGTTAGATTAAGAATTTTGAAATCTAAAATAAAAGCTTCATATCTTTCAATGAAGAAAATATATAGAGTTCTGTTCCTTAAAGTTTTTTAGTTTTTTGGAAATTTAATTTTCCCCATACGATTTTGGCAATCAAGTTATTTTAACAGATGCTTGGTGTCTAAATATACATTACTTCTGCACCAAATACTTTTGCTATAGTCGAAGTTTTTTCTAGTGCACATGCACACATCATTCCTGCCCTGTCGGTTGAATGAATAAATAAGAAACAAGTGATCTGTATAATATACATGGTATGCATAATATAAGCTCAGGCACTACTGAAAATAAAGATACATCATAAGACATGAAAGATATTCAACTGTACATTTGTTTTGTACGTAAGGTATTGTAATATGTATTTAAGTTTTACCAACATTTTCTCATACTTGTCAACTTTTACAAATTTTTATGCTGGATATTCCCCCCCCCCCCCATTCTTCTATTATTTAAGATGGTCTTTTGTTCTTGTGTGGTCTTCTGCTTAACCTACAAATGACAGAGTCGTCTGAAAGATGTGAGAACTTGGCAACTGTGTTTTCTGTTATCCCAGGCTGTCTGATTTATATGTACATGCATAGTTTGTTTGCCTTTCTTAAAAACAGTTTTAAGGCAATTTATATTTTGCTAATTATTTACATATATATTTTCAGAGGTAATTGACAGTTTACTGGACAATGATTATTATTCAAGGACAACAGAGGTATATATATATTATATATTATAACCAGACATTTCAAATTTTCTTATTATTTTCCTATAATTGTTTAAATTGCACATTAAGGAGAATCAACTTCTGCATTTAGCGGTGCAAGTTTTTTCTTTTTGGTTATTTACAACACTTTTTGTATTATATGAGCATAAACTGAAATTAAAGTTATATTTTTCTCACATCTTCTCTCGTTTTCAAGATATGCACTATTTTGAAGTGTTGTCTGATGATATAATTTTGTTTGCAAAGTCCCCATAAATGAACAGAAACTTAGCTTTATTTTCTTTCAGGAAGTACCATTGTTTTGCTCTCCTGTCTTTCATGGAGAGGGATGTACGAAACTGCAAGCCAGTATATGGTATACTTGCTCAGGATGTTTGAACGATTATTACCCTTCTTATATGTGCAAAATAAGTAATTCAAAAATATCGTATTTGATGAAAAGTGGGGGGGGGGTGGCAAATTGTCCGCTGCCACAATGTGTGCTACGGCCCTATACATGCTGTATATTATTTCTAAAGATGTTTATATAATAGATTTTTAACATAGGATTTATACTGAATTGTTTTGTTTCAGGAATCTGAACCACAAGTTGCTTCAGGTAAAAAGTTTATCATCTATACTGAAAATTGAAGGGGTAATGACTCTCCTGGGTTTATTATATGACTTTTGTGAATGTAGACAAAGGCTAAAAGTCTGATCTGATCTCCTGTTTTTAATCCTTTAATTGGGAATCCTTGAAATTTTGTTTTGAATCCAAGTCAGAATAAAATCTCTTCCATCATTTTTTTTTTCAAAGAAGCTGACGAATTCTGACATTGCTTCAGAGATTCCTCAATGTTTTTGGCACAATTTTTGAATTTTTTTCAACACAAGGTTGCACAAGGAGTTTTCTACTTTGGAATTCAATGTTTAACATGATATTTCGAACTCCATGTTCATTTATTTTTCATTAATGTTAACTTTCTTTAATGAATTAGCTTCCTTTTTAGTGATGATCAAAAGCTTTCGTAATTTCACTCTGGCATTAATTTTATCAATGATTTCGAGGGTTTGACCTGCCTTTGATGTTGTTGTGCTCAGTTCTTGTTATGTTAATTTTTATCGTGATGTTTCGAACTCCATGCTCATTTACTCTTCATTACTGTTAGCTTCCTGGTTTTGAAAAATGTTAATTGTGCCAAGCCTAATTGATTGTTTTTGTTGAAGTTTGAAGGCAAGTTGGAACAAAACATAACAGCATCAAAGACATGCCAAACCCTCAAAATCACTGATAAAATTAATGCCATTGGGTAAAGATACGAAAGTGTTTAGTCATCACTAAAAGGGAAGCTAATTTATTAAAGGAAACTAGTAATAATGAAAAATAAATGGGCATGGAGTTTGAAATATCATGCTAAACACTGAATGCCAAAGTAGTGAACTCCTTGTGCAACCTGGTGTTGAAAAAAAGTAAAAAGGTGCCCCAAAAACATTGTCAGAGACAACGTCAGAGACAACATCAGAATTTGTCCACTTTTTTTTATTTCACCAGGCCAATATCGAAATAATGGCATTTGATAAAAACAAGACCCTAAGACCATAGGACCTCACCATAAGACCTCAGGCTTCGGGCGCACTGGTTTTTGATAAAAATTGGATTAAGTTTGTCAAACATGATAATCGTGACAAAGTTGGAAATTAATTAAATTAATTAAAGACCATTTCAATTTCTCGCTGTTTTTTTTCTTCAAATTTCCTGCTGTTCAGCCAGTTTTAATTGTCACCTGTCACCAGAAGAGATGATGAGAGTTCCGTTTTATCCATCAGTTCACTGTTAAAGTGTTTATTAGGATAAATTACAGAACAGGCATTGTGCAAGAGTTAAAACAATTTAAGAACATCGAGCAAGAATGTAAGGGGGGGGCTGGTTAATATATGATAATGAGGCTCGAAAGTTTTTATAATTCTTACAAAAAGAGACAGTGTAAATGTTATGTTAAAGGTTAGACATTAAACTTATCAACTTATCAGTTCCTTCCGTTGTCATGTAGGCTATTTACATTCAATATCACTGTTTGAATTGCTTATGTTGTTGATTTTTATGTTGTTTTTATATTTTTATTATATATATTTATTATATATTTTTATATTTACATCGTATATTGAATGGATTGTTGATTTTTTTCCCTATTGTTTCGAAACTGTTTTTTCTGTGTTTTGTATTTTTTCTGGTTTTTGGGTTTAAAGTTTTGCGTCACCCTGTGTGGTTAAACGAAGGTCTGAGAGCAAGCCGTGCCCCATACATGACACATAGCATGAGTAAAACTTCAACAGTGAACTGATGGAGAAAACGGAACTAAATACACCCCCGGTCTCACCAGCTCTTCTGGTGACAGGTCGAGACAAAGAAAACTGGCTGAACAGCAGGAAATGTGGGGGGGGGGGGCAGCGAGAAATTTAAATGGGGGGGGTCCTAGGTCTTATGTTCCGGCCCTATAGTCTAATGGTCTTGTTTTTATCAACTGCGGAAACAAATGATGAAAACATTAGATCCGCACCCCTCGTGTAGGCCGGCCGTAATCAATAGCTAATTAATACCTCGGGAATTTTAGAAAAAAGTATGGTAAACACATATCTTTGATGCAAGCGTTTTCCGCAATGTAACGGAAGTATTTATCTATTCTTTTAAAACATGCGTGGGTATTTGCACGAAACACTGAAACACAAGCACCACATTATATTTATCTGCTTTCAAAAATGTTATTAGAACAGCTGAAACCACTTGATAAAAGGGGGAATGCACATAGAAGGTTGATTTAGTTTTGTAGGTAAGTAATTTTTATATTAGAATATCTGCCAATGTTTGAAGAACATGCTTCCATATTTGAAATATGTTATCTCCGTTTTGCCATTTGCATGCTTTGGTATTGACATTTTAATATTTTCTCATTTTTCATTCCACTGCATGTTGTTCTAGGGAGAAAATGAATTCAGGACAAGTACAATCATAATGATTATCTGTGTTAAATTTTGCACGACAAAACAACTTCTTAAACAATGTATATTGTCTTTGTCCAGAAGCACCCAAGTTCGATGATAAAATGACGGCACTTGAACAAAACCTGGATTCAGAGAAGACAATTGAAACCACGGAGATGGCAACAGATACAAGCGTTGCGTCAGTTGAAGAGCTGAACAGAGCAAGGTTACCAGAAGATGATGTTGAAGAAGACGATATGCTTTTAAGGGAGTTGTTGCTGCAGTCTTTGGCAACGAAAAGAGCCGAAAAAGCCAGGGCTATTATAGCTGTAGGTTTAGTATTTATTGCGCTAAGCTCTAGAACACCATACCCATTAATTTCTCATTGTATACTACCAATTGTTTTCTCGTTTGTTACCATGTTTTCTCATTCATAAAAACTGTTTTAATTAATTTAAATTGAAGAAACCTGTTTCTTGTTTGCTTATTCTAAAAGTTACTGGGTTTTAGTTTTTATTTTATCAATTTTTATTTTGTTTGTTCTGCGTAGGATCAGCAGAGTCCTTCATCGCCAAGGCAAGTGCACAGTGAACCCAGCAAAACCACCGTGAAGGAGTTTAAAATCAGTTCAAAGAATATTAGAACGAAGCTTATTCCAAAAACGTTAAAACCAATTGTGAGGTCACAATCTGGAATTTTCACAAAGCCATCACCAACCCTATCTGTAATCGAGAAACTGCCTTTTATTCAGGTAACCTATTTGTAATTTGTAATTTTTTTTGTTGGTATAGATACTCAAAATGTTATACAGGCTAATTTGAAATCGCAAACATTCATTGTTAGATCAAATACGAATTTATTCTATGCTTGTAGTTTTAAGCCCCTGCCAAACAATCGAGCATTTCACGCAACATTTGGCCCGACATTTGTTGGCTCATATTGGTTGGACAACCAATGTTGGATTGCTTGGCTCCCTCTTTATCGTCATCCAGTATGAGCCAACCAATATTGGGCCAAATCTTGGGTGAAATGTTGGGTTATTTCACCGGGGCTTTGGCACAGTCAAACTTCTATAATTCGAATTATTTGTTGACTTAATGTGTGTTGGATTGGTAATTCTAAACCTACCAAATTCTGAAAATACTATCATCGTAGAGAGGGAAGCATATTTTCCGACCGATAAAAACGGCAGGTTCCTATGAAAAGTAGAATCTCTTCGAAGTCTGCGAAACCTTATGGTTTTTGGAGCAGATGGATTAGAAGGCCTTCCAATCCTACCAAGCCAACCATTTTTCAGAATTCCGGAGTCAATCAAGCACGAATTCCGAGTCTACCGTTTTCAGAATTGGTACCAACCAAACATATATATATATATATATATATGTACCCTTTAAATGTTTTGTAATTTCTCGGAGATCTTTTTCCAGTTTTGATAACGTACTTGGTTGTTTAAGGATTTGAGTTGGCGGTTTTTAATTGTATTTATGGTTGTTGTTATTTATTATTATTATTGCTCATTGTAGCATCATGATAAAGTCATAATTCAAATCGGACAAGATTCAGAATCAGATTCTGATGATTATCATTACGAAAATGACAACGAGACCACTAAAGATACCTCAATGCCAGATACATTTGGTGGAGCAATTAATGATTTTCTAAAAGAGGCCAGACGTGGATCTAAGGTTTATCATTTTTGTAATTTATTTCTATGTTATTTTTTATAATTAAGGTTGCGTTATCAGGCTTTGCCCAGAAAGGCACTCGAATGAGCATGTACGCATAGCATACACCTAAAATTGCCGTATGTGTGTCATTTATCGAGCACCTAAGTTCAACTTTAGGAATTCAGCCAAAATCATGTCTTATGCCAAACTTTGTTCTGTGAAGCTTGGATATTTTCATTACGTTGCTCTCTTGAATCGTCGCACTGAAATGAAAGATCTTTTTTACCATCTGTTTATTCTCTTTACGTTCTTGAAACAATTAATCTGATAAAGAGTGCATTTGGCTTGAAGTTTGAACAAACAGCTCAGAGTAATTCAAAAAGATCATCGAAAACACGAATATGTTACATGTCAGGGCGAAGTTCCAAGAGGACAATGCTACTCTACATCAGTTATTCTTAAGGCTTATGTGAAAACGATCACCTTGAGGTGCTAAGGAGATTGATTTATAGAGCACCTTTATTTTGTGCAGGGCGAGGACTGCATTTTTAAAATCTTTGATTGGGTACACCATAGGTTAGATACATTTCTAACGGGACTGTATTTTTAGCAGGCACCAAAGACCAGCGAAATTGATTTAAATGAAGAAAAGAGAGAGCACGATAGTCAAGGTAAACTTAATAATGTATTGTAATTGCATATGTGTACCACTGATTTTAAAACTTACCTTCAGCTTCAATATTAGCGCATTGTTATCAATTTACTAAAATACTGACTCATCTGCCCGACACGACATTATATACCCTTACTGCGTATATATATATATATATAAATATATAAATATTGTTACTGGTAAACTGAGCTTTAGAAATTAGAAATTGTAGCTCATGGCCCAAGCATTTGCTTTTTCTGGGTCGTATAGCTTGCATGATTTTTTTCATGAAGTTATCATGAAATCAAATAGCATGCATTATATCAAAAATGGATTGGCTGGTTGATTGTAGTGGCTGATTGATTGGTTGATTGATTATTTAATTGACTTCAGTGTGATAAAATTAAGGTAAAAACAATAATATGTGATTGCATGGTGTAGTAAATGTTTGGTTGGGATTGTTTGAGTTCAGTTGCACCCCGCTATCTACAACTCTCAAGGGGAATAATTTGTTATTGTTGAGATAGTGAGTATTCGAGTAATCCAGAGCTAAATGAACGCCGAAAGCTCTCAGGGGATATACCAAACGGTTCGATTTCACGGGGATTTCGAGTCAGGTTCAACTTAATTTCGGTAAAACCAATACATTATTTCGGTAAAACCAATATCTTGATGCTAGACTCACCCGGACACATATTTTAATAAGTTGATACACCGTGGTAGTCAGTCCGATAAAGCATCTTTTGCTTGCAGTTATTTCTCATAATTTTTGTTTTTTTCTCTCTTAGAGCATTTTTATTTGTCAAATTCTCCAAGTGAAAATGCACCCGTTTTGAGCAATCTTCAAAACTGCATTTTGGAAGCCAACTCCAAACTCCTAAAAAACAGGTAACATTCATTATCTATCACAACACATTTTTAAAGTTACGTACTTATTTTCTATATGATTATACTGCTGATCAAGAATTGCTTGCCGCTGCACAGCATCTCATTATACGCGCACAGTGATATTGTGCTACAGTGCACGTAGAATTAGTTAGTTTGATTAAGGATAATTTAAAATTAACGAAAAAATTCTGACTGGTTCTTTGTTAATTTAACATGCAGATTTCTTGTCGAAAACTGTTGAATAATTGCATTAAATAGTGTAAAACTCGGAAAAGGCTTTTGAAAAGGGAACTCAAAAAAGCCAAAATTGATTCAGAGGAGGAAAGGAGAGAACACGAGAGTCAAGGTATATGTGGTATACACAAGAGTAAATGTATATGTGTGTCACTAATTCTCATCCTCATTTGTAGGTTTAATATTAGCGCATTGTTATCAAGCTACTAAAATACTGACTCATCTAATCCACGTGATATCATATATCCTTACTTCTTGTACATATTGTTGCCGCTGAATGATTATTAGATTAGCATTCACATTTTATGCATTTACCGATGTACTGATATGCCTTCTATATAGAAGGTTAAAATCAGTTTCTTAAAATGAATTTAAATTCTTTTTAAATTAGAGATAGGATACCCTATTACCCTAATTATAAGTGCACCCCATTCAAAGACGCATGTGCTCATATGCGGATATAAGCATAGTGTGCTTATAAACAGCAATGTTTTCACTTTTTTTGCAAGTAGAAAACATAAAATAAACATTGCTATATTTTTCATTTTATTAATTTTTTTACAATATTCCACATGCTTTTTCAATACTGAAACTTTTCCACCAATTAGCAACGCTCCATAAGCTACAAACACCACCTCAACATTTTTTTCAACATATACCGACAGATTTTTTGACCATGATCGTGAACTTCTGCTTCTAAGCGCATACGCTTGTAAGCTGGGTAATAGGGTAAGTTAATTCCGAGTTTGTTTAAAACATAATGTCTGGGAAGTTTTTTTTTGAAAATTTCATTAGTTTCACTGTCCGTTTCACCTGAGATTATAATCCTCTCCACTGTATAATTGTCCGTAGAATTATTCTAATCATGATTCGTGCATTCTCTTCCTTGTTTTCTTGTAAACGGCCTTTAGGATGTATTTAATATGTTGCATATCATATTGAGAAATTTTTGAATTGAAAAACAAATGTTATGGATACAAACGTTTTACAGAAATGACGAAAAGAAAGACGACTCAACTGTCAAATTACTGACCAAGAAGATATCTCTTCGCAAAACAAGAATTGACCAGCAAGATGCAAAAATAAAGAGACTGAAACATCTGCTCGTGACAGCTGAAAAAGCGAAGAAAACATTAAGTTCTCAATGCCTTGAATTCGAAGAACAGGTATGTGCTGTTTTTTCTTTTCACTTAGATTAAAACTTCGGAAGACTTGGGTGTAGTAAAGAATGAAGTTAGGGAATGTTTATGCTGACGAAGAACCAGAAAGGTGTCGTTTTCAAACCTTCAATCTTAATCTTTGTTTGCTCAAAGTGTTTGTTGTAATCCTGATTTGCTCCTATCTACAAAAGGAGCAAAATTGTGGAATGAACTACTGGAGCATTGAAAAAAAAATCACCCACCAAAAACGATTCACACTTGATCTTGAAAAACATTTAGTTAGGTATAACATAACAGTAACATTTATCTAGATTTTATTAATAATATACTTTATTCAGAAATGTTTAGCTATACTGTAGTTTACACCAGATGCTATTCATCAGGGTATCATCGCCGTTATTACGTACCAGGTATCCCAAAAAAGTATCTGCGTTAGAAAACTCAGCAAAATTTGATTTTGTTGCCAATCTTGTATATTTTTTCGTAGCAGCGTAGAGGAAAGGTAAAATCGTTTTTCACGATATTGACTAACCTTGTGGCGTCAGTAATCATTACATTAAAGCAATAAAATTTAGCGTTTTTATGTTATCACACGTTTCTGAATGATCAATAAATCAATATTTCGTTCATTATCTTCATTTTATATTGCTACAGATTTCAGTATTGTCTTGTGAAATAATAGATTGCTGTTATAAAGCATAAAATAAATGTTTTTTAGCCGGAATTACAAAGTGATTTATGGCTCAATGTCAGGGTTTTCAAGTTGTAATTACGTCATTAGTTTTTCTTTTGACCAAAACGGCGATGGTTTCTACAATTAATTTGGCCTTTCTGTGATAGCTGAGAATTTTTAGAATTGGTAAAAGAATCGAATTTTGGTGATTTTTCAAACGTCAATATTTTTCTGGGATACTCGGTACTTTGTAGAAAAAATTGCTTCCCGTTGTGTTTTGCATTTATCAGGCCGCATGGAGTACAAAATGTACACATTGCATTTCTATAAATAAAATTTCATTCATTCAGTTTGAATTGTTTTGATCATCGTCGTAATTTTTCCACAGGCGAAATCCCTACGTTTACGAATTCATTTACGAAAAACAAAATGCCGTGATATCGAAGAAGAATTGTTACAAGCAAAAACTATATTAAGTACTGCAAACAGTAAAAGTAATGGCACTTTGAATAGCCCAAGAAAACCTGCCACTCCTGTTGGTTCGCCGTCGAAAAGAGGCGTCAAGAACGCGAGTGATTCTGAATCAAAACGATTATTGGCGGTAAAAATTGAAAAGAGTGTTGCGAAAATGAAACTTGTTTTGGCGGAAGCAACGCAAGCTTTGATTGGCAGATCTGCCCATCCGTCAAGAAGGAAATATAGAAAATTAAAGGAGGAAAATGCACAGGTAGCTATTGTTTTATTTATTTTTGACTTAACCTTTACCCAGGGACGGACCATTGAAAAAATGAGGTAAGGCTTCATATTTTTATGAGGTATATATGCGGGCAGAATTATATATCAATTTCAGATATTTCTACGTAAGTTCATATATCGAATTCCGTTGGTTCGCACGTGCTACCCCTCGCAAATAAAACTTGCATTGGATTTGCCTGTTTCGCAGAAATTAATTTGGGCACGATAAGGGTTAAACTTTTGACTCATAAAGTCATTTTCAGAATTTTTTCCACTGATCCTTGCTATCCTTGGTTAAGTGTCAAGCCCTAACTATTTTTATCTCTGTTGTTTAGTTCAGGTCATTCACTTTAAATTAGGCCATGAATGAGATTTTTTCACAGTGGTACATGATAAATCGTAGTTGCTCTGTAATATGTACATATCCCTTTCACCCCGGGAAAGGCCATAAAGCCCATTACTAAACAATGTGAAACTTCATATTTTCAGGAGGTAAATGCGTGCATAACTTTAAATTGATTTCGAATATTTTAATGTATGTCTAACTTTTTAAATTAAGTTCGTTTAGATGTGGTACCCCCTGCAAAATAAAAGCTTACATATGATTTGCCTGCTAATTGGAAATAAATCCGGGCGTGAAATGGATAACCTACGCTAATTTCATTGAGGTTTTCATCGCTACGTTTGTTTACTTTCAAGTAATTGAATTGAATTTGGGTGAAAAACTTCTTCAAAACAAAGGAGGTCGTCTGTGGAATAAAATACGTTGTTTGTATATATAGAAAAATATGTCTTTTATTTCATTTAGCTTGAAAATGATGTTAAGATGACATCGAAACGTCGCTCATTATTATCATTAACGTTTAT
>JAYJMH010072953.1:0-10942 GCA_036873815.1 Phacellophora camtschatica | reverse complement strand
CGCTGCGCCTTGCGTACATGTGAAGTGACATGTGATCACTTTGTCTGAGCTCTATCTGCGCATGCTTGAATTGAGTTAAGTTCCATCTATTTTTAGAGGGTGTGTTTATGTATCCGTTCATTTACTTTAATCCTTTGTTTTACAAAATTATCCCTTGCTGATATTAAATGAAATTAGACATACGAAAAATCCTGGTACTTTGCTTCTTTGGAAAATTGGTCTGAACTTTAGCTCTATGATAACGCTTCAGCCTCTTCAACAAACTTCTTCGGAGGAGACTAACCTCAACCTTTTGTTGGTTAAACTGTCGAAAAGAGATAGATAGATTAGTTTTGTTGCTTCTTGTCTTTCGTGTATTGTTAATATATTGTCCCATTGTACCCTGTTTGTTGAAAGAGATGAAAAGTAGCTAGTTAGTTATCTGTCGCTGATGTGGATATTCGTTAGCTTTCCACTACCTAGTCTCATGGTCTCATGGTGTGAAGAAAAGTAGGCCATGATGTATTGCTGGTTCGTTGATACGCAGGCCCAGGAGGCCATCAAGAATAGAAGTAGGTAGGTAGTAGTGGAAATAAAACAGCAGCTAAAAGACGAAATGAAGCGTCCAAAATTGCTATTTATTTTGACTACTTTGCCCATAGTTTTCTCTTTACTTTTCCTATTAATTTATGGCAATTCCTTTTTTCATTCATTGTATTTGAAGATGAACAATTTTGGTGTCGAGGAAAATCCATGGAAGTACGTACCAAAAGTTGAACTCACCATTCGAATGAACAGTAAACCCGCGTTCGTAAAATTATACAAAAATTGGTTTCTAAAAAGCTTGAAGTTATTTTGGCCTGAAGACTGGCTAAATCTAACTCTGGTCATGGACGATGAAAAATCTATGGACCATTTTGTAGGCAATCTTTTATCAAAGTCATTTCCTTGGCCTAAAATCGTTTATTTAGGCCCTGGTGACTCGAGTGTTTATCAAGGAAACCAAAGACGAAGAATGTATTTAGATTATTTCTTTCCTGAGAGATATGTCAGAGCTGAGTTTGTTGGATTCATTGATGCGGACACAATGTTTACGACTGTCGTTACGCCACAATCTTTGTTCGATGCCACAAAAACAAAACCTGTCGTGCAAGCGTTGATAGGTGAGCCCTATTGGCAGGAGCACTGGGAATGCTGGTCTGTCGTAACGGAGAGAATGCTTGCGAGAAAAGAAGCGTTGCGATGTATGTCGTATTTTCCAGTTATTGTCAAAGTACGACACATTATCACGATGCGAAAATACATTGAAAATGTTCATAAAAAGACTTTCATGGACGTTTTCAATGAAAGTCTGCAAATTGAAAATGCACACTTCAGAGGGACCAAACTGAATGACTGCATGTGTCAGTTTAGTGTTATTTGTAATTACATATGGTATTTTCACCGTGAAGAATATGATTTTTATTTACAAATGGTTCCAGACGACACTTGGGACGGAGAAGGACGAGTCAAGTCACAAGTTACTGCTGATTACACGAAGAAAATCGATCCACGTTATAAAATTCCAAAACCACGAATCGCCATCCATTCAAGACATTATATACAAGATGGCAAGTATGTTTCTGATAGTAGCTTGGATACACTGAAAGATCCAGTTTACTCGCAGTTAGAAAGACGTTTAGTCGAGGGTGTTTGTCTTGCAATCGGGTTTGATCATTGCCCTGAAATTTGCAATTCTTTCGATCGTGAAGAACTTCAAATGTCATTGTTTTCATTTGAAAGATTCGAATGGTTTTGGGACAATCGATGCATTGTTGAACAGAAAAAACATTATCAAAATGTTAAAGAACTGATTGCATATAATGAAAAAAATTACAAGAGAATGTTTGGTGTTCAGACTCCACATAGAATTTGTGAAAAAACATTTTTATCTGCAAAGTAAATTGATCTTAACATACGAATTGTCTTATATAATATGTATATATAATATTTAGATGGAATATATATAAAGATAGAAAACACACTCTGATGATAGCAAAAGCTTGAAAGGCCTCAGAATTTGAAGTAATCTTCAAACTTTGTATCTGCTTCATTTTTTTGCATCCGCCTCTACCATAGTATCTTTTTAAAGATAGAATATATATATAGAATATAATAGTTTAAATGAATAAATAATCTTGGAGTGAATGATTTAGAATATTTAAATTAAAGATTGAAAATATTTTTCGTAGTGAGTCACTGTCCCGGGGTACCTACCTCTTTTTGAGTTTTCATTGTTTTGTGCGAAGCAATAAAATCTCAAGTCGATTTTTGATGATTTTTGAAAGCATTGAAACATCCTTAGATTCACGAACCGAGATTGTATCGTTAAAAATAATTCAAATAATCTAACTACTTCTCCTTCACAGGCACAAGTTACAAGTTAAATTACCTACAAAATAGTCAATGCAACTTTCTAAATTAATTACAAAATCGAAATTAATGATTTGTAATCATGCAGTGAGAGCGAACTAATCTACCGCTTTGTTCAGCTATTTTTGAAAGCCTCTATTAGCGAGTTAAGAAGCTTTTCAGTGTCGGGATTTTCAAGGAACGTTTTTCCCCCAATATTTCCCACATCGAGCTGTAACCGACTTTTGCAATTTCACTTTGTGCAAGTATCTTAGGTAACAATTCGTTTTGATGTTTAACGAATTGTGTAGCTGGGCATTAAAAGATATAATGGAACTCGTCACCTAAACTGCTTGTATTACAGAATGGGCATACCCTGTTAGATCATTTGAATCGAACAGCAAGGTTTTATACAAGCTTTATTCGGCGAGTGAGTGATCGTATTTATCATGACTTGCCTGCAGAAGTCTCCAGTTGACTTGTTTCCAGCAGGAGAAACAGGTTATGCATAACCATCCACAAACCCTGGAAGGATGGAAAGCTAAGTGAACTCTGGCAGACGCGACTGGACCCTGGTCGCTCAAGTTAGAGGCAGAAGTCATAACCACAGTGCAAGCATGGCCTAGTGGTTAAGGCACCTGACTCATGATCGCAAGGTCATGGGTTCGAATCCCACCAAGGTCATACTTGCTGCGAAAGTGTGAGGAGAGCTGCAAACTCTCTGTAATTCCAGGCAAAGACAAAAGGAATCACGAGGTGTTGTCACATCGAGAGGAAGGACCGGGGTCGCCCTGACGGGTCCCCCTGCGCCAAGCGCAGAAACCCATTATGGAATTAAGGTCTTATGGAATTAAGGTCTTTCGATCTTTTAATGCTATCCCTGCCACTTTAGTTTAGGGGTATGTGGTTTTAAAAGATTAGATTTTAGTGTATTTTAACTTTAGTAATTCCCTGTAATTAATCCATGCCTGTAATATTTTATACTTCTTTTTTTTAAATTATATTGTAAATTTTAATTTTGTGGCATAATAAAAAAAAACATACCTTGCAAGAATAGCAAGAATAGCAGGCTTGACACGTTAAATACAATAATTCACTCAGCGCCATGCCCCTTCTTATATTATGGTATGTTTATAATATTCTACGTTAGATTTATATCAATTTGGATTTAACGTTTAATGGATATGGATTTTGCTTGATTTTTTAGATTTTGTTAGATTGCTTGAATCTCGAGTTGTAACGTTTAACTGAATCGAAGAAATTATCTTTTGTACATGCTATATCAAAGGTTAATGAAAATTTTTACATGAAACGTTTTTTCTATTACATCTCAGTTTGATTGGCTGAAAATAAATGATTAAATGTTTCTGTTATTGCAAAAATACTTAAATGGAAATATTTCGTACTAAATTTATGTATATACAATTTAATTTCCTCAGGGACATCTAAGCAAAAACATCTTGACTGAAAAAACGAAATTCGTTCCTGCACCTAGTTACATGGACAATTTTTTTAGACGTCAGATTTTCTACCATCTTTCACTTTCCCGCCAAAAATTTCCACGCACAACATAAGCAAAGGGTTTTTTTCCCATTCTTTTTATCACTTGATAACGGGTTTAACCCGAAACGTCGTGAAAATCTATATGTTCAAAGTACAATTTTTATTGCTAAATTTGTTTGTAAACAAGTTAACTTTGAGTTGAGGTTCACGTTTTTGTTTCATAAACTCTCTTTGATGCTACTGGGACTGAGGCTTTGATTGTTGCTAGGTAATACGTCACATTATAATCAAACGACAAAATCAAACGTAACAATCTATTGAGTCTTTTTGAGCTTTCCAATCAAAATTCGCTTACTTTCAAGCTTGCTTTGCGGAGATAAGGGTGACTCTGCTTTCATTGTCACTGGATGTCAACATTTGCCAAAGATGTCTCGGAACTCCATCAGCGATCTTGATTTCATCAGCGATATTACAGCTGAGACGAAAAAAGAGTTTGGATGCAACTTGAAATTTTGCAAGAAATGGAAGATTTTCGTTTCATTTTCCACACTGATATCTCTGATCATTAGCTCCTTTCTTGCATTTTTTGATTCATCATACATTTCGCTGTTAGTTATTTTGTACGTCTGTGATCTGATATACTTCGTCGATACGGTGACCCGCCTCCGCAAATGCAACGCAGCGTCGCAAAACTTTCATTTAAAGGGGAAAAGAAAGTTTTTTATGTGGCTAGCACTTGGTATTGACGTCATCTCACTGATGCCATTTGAAATTTCTCTATTTGGGAAAGCATTGAAACATGCCTGGATTCACGAATCGAGATTATATCGTTTGAATCGAATAGCAAGGTTTTACAGGCTTTATTCGCTTTTCGGTATGTTTATATTATTCTATGTTAGATTATTTATTTAGATTTATTTGGATTTAGCGTTATGGATATAGATTTCGTTAGAGTTCGCTAGATTTCGTAAGATTTTGCTAAAACCTCCAGTTGCCAATGTTGAACTGAATCGAAGAAATTAACTTTTGTAAATGCTATTTGAAATGTTATTGGAAATTTTTACGTGGAATGTTTTGAGAACCAAAATGTTTAATTAACTGATTGTAAATAAATTGGCTAAAAATTGAAATGTTACCATTATTGCAAAAATATTTAACTGGAAATATTTCGCATCAATATGTGTAACCTTTTTCGTATGAGGCGCCAAAGGGGACAAAAGTCTGAAAAAGTTCATGGTGTATGCAATAATTTATACACTGTAAAAAATGTTTTTCTACGATGTATCTTTTTCTATATTGTATACGATTTTTTCCACATTGTTTGATTTCATTCTTCACTTCTCAATGATTTTTTTCATAAGACAAGAATTTTTTTCAAACTGGATACACTTTTTTTACGAAGCATGACTTTTCTATGTTTTATACCCTTTTTTCACGTGGTATGATTTTTTTACCATACATGCATTTTTTTACCATACATAATTTTTTTTACCATGCATAAATTTTTTAGACCATTTTGAAGCACAGATGGGTGCAAATATTCAAATGTTGCGTGCTTTGAAGCATACGTTTGTGGCATTCGCTATAATTCATCTCATGGCGTGTGGTTGGTACGTATTAGCATGCGAAAACAAAGGAATTTCTGGCGGAGCATGCTATGGACATGGTTGGACAAACTATACAAAGTTCGACCATCCTCAAAGGGAAATTGCAGGAGGTATGAAGTGTTTTTTCTGCAGACTATTCTGATTGCGATCGAAGGGGGTGTCATGAAAAATTTGCTGATTGGAATTAGACAGCTTCGCCCACTGAATTACCCTGAATTGCCCTGTTTTTATATTTCCAAGGGGTATGACACCCCCTTCATCCCCACGAGAGGATGGCCCTAATTCTAAAGTTTTTATTTTCCATTTCATTTTCAATATTTTTTGTGAACATTATAAAGAAAGCCGAACTGAACCCGCCCCGCCACTTCTCCATAAATAGCTTTAGAAGGCTGGTACCAATAGGCGGCAAAAATTGCTAGGCCCATACCCTAAAATACGAAGAAAGCGAGAAAAATTGCCGAACAACGGTTGTGGGGTGCTTCTGGAAAAATATAGACAAGGTGGAAGGCCTACGCGTAGCATCAAATTTGCACGCAGGTAAGAAAAATACACGTCAAGATGAACGAAAATAAGTGCAGATTCAGAGAGGTTTGATAATATTTTTAGCAGCAATAAATGAAAAAAATTAAAGATTACTTTTTGCTAGGCTGATGATGTTCTTTTCTAATACTTGGGAGTTTTTCCAGTATTAAATTCCTTATAAGCTAGTACCAAATTTCTTATCAATCAGTTTCCTATTGTAAAAAAAATTTATATTGTCATTTTAAAGTTTGTAATTTAAAATTATAAATGTGAACTTCAGTTTTTAATTTATATGCAAACAAAGAACAAAATTGCTTTTATTCAGAAACTTGTTATTGGAAAAACATTGGTTTATTGGAAAAACATTAGTAATTAAAGAATAGCCCAAGTTTACACTGCATTGCATTTGCACAAAATTTCCAATCTGGCATTATGTAACACACATCAAATCAACAAATTTGGTAAAACCTAAACGATTCAAATTATTTTTCAGACTTTAAATCTTTTAAAACTTCAAGAAGTTATTTGGTATGTCTCTACTGGGCAACAATTACTGGAACATCAACAGGGTAAGCAAACAATTATTGTATGATTACCAGACATGCAGGAACAGGGGACAGCGGGTGCAGTTTAAATCCTAAAAGAAGGAAGGAGAAATACCTTTTTAAATTAAAAAATCTGTATTTGCATAGAAATGTTTTTCTGAAATGCACTAATAGTGTCAACTTGAAATTTAAAATTATTGTTAAGATGCAAAGCAACCATTGACACTTTTATGGCAAATTCAATATTGGCTTTGTTGCCTTTTCTGATAACTTTGAAATAATGTAATCTTGGCTGGGGTAAGATTATTCATTTAAGTTTGTGAGGTAAAGCAGGATAAAGCAATGCTTTAAATTCAAGGCTGTGAATATAAAATAATGCTAATTTATTTCTAAATGTTGGTAGGAATTTTTAACAAATGAAGATTTTTGAAAAAATCATGGTGAAACTGAGTGAAATACTGAGTAAGACTCTGTCTCACCATGGTTTTTCCATAAATCTCCATTAGTCAAAAGTTACAACAATTTTAAAAACAATATTACTAAGTTATGTTAGAAAACGCAAGAAAAGGCACAATTATTTGTGATCACATTTCGATATTGTTCTCAACAACAACTACTCAATGTGTGGTGAGCAACAACAACTACTCAAGAACTCTCTAATTAAGGTGCGGTTATATTACATACAGATAATTATTATGATTGACAGATTAGTAGTGCACATGTGTTTAGTAAAAATACATCACACGTGAGAGAGAGATTAGTGTGCATGTGATATACAGAACTGTCTCAGTCTCATCCTCCTTATCAAAAAAAAATTGAACAGTTTTTTTTAACAGAATTTATTAAATTGTCAATATTTTAAATATTATAATATTCAAATTATAATTGTTGTTCATTGGTGTATAGCACACACACAACTTACTGGAATTTTATTATAAGCAAGGAAAGTCCTCAAATGAAAACGTTTTTAATTTGCTTTAAAATAGTGATACTAAATATCCGTACGTAAATTGAATAATAAATTTGCTACATGCTGTAAAATAATTAATAGATGTTTTGAGCTGTGCCTTTCTTTGGTGTGCCCATACGTGATGAGAAAAAACAGAAAACACACATGGGTGGTTAGGACACAAAAGAATGCATGGGTGATGGCAAAATTAGAAAAACACACCACAATTCCTAAAGCCCATGGATTTATCAGATTGTGAATTAAAGTACTGGTTAATTTTTATTTTAGATATGGTGACATTCATGCAATAAATCTGAGTGAGAAGTGGTATTCTGTTTTATGCATGCTGATTGGAGTTGTATACTTTTTGGGCTCAATTCTTGGTGACATGGGTTCATCAATGACAAATTCTGGCCAGCAACGTGCCAGCTACAAGCAACAGCTTGATGCTATTCTTAAACATTTGGTAAGTTTGGTGTTCATAACTTCAATGTGTATTTGTTTAAATTGGGTACATTTGAACCTTGGGACTTGAATTATTTAGTTGATTTGATATTTTCTATTTGATTGAGTAGTTTTTCATATCTTTCTCTTGTTATTCTCTACTTCGTTAAGCCAAATTAAAACAAAGTGGATCATGGAAAAATTTGGAGCACCTACTATTGAATATTAAGGAACAAAAATTAATAAACTGCTTTTTTGAAGAGGCTACCATATTCAAGGAAAGAGGATGTCAAACCAGATTCAGATCAATTGCCCCCAGCTGCTCTTCCTTAAATCCACCACTGATGAAAAATGATTCTTTATTCACTTTTCATCAAAACTTTTACCATGCCAAATTACAGAACACAAACACCTTGTCTTGCATATACTGCTAGCAGTTAGTTTAATTGTTCATTGTTCAACAAGTTTCTTTGCTGAATTTTCTTTCTGTGCACATAATACATAACTATTACATTTTATTTAGGCCTGGGGAAGTGGTGTTTGGGGGGGGGGGGTATTTCAGCTTTTAAATCAGCATTAAATTGAGGCCCGCAATTTTTGTCCCAGGTCATGTTAATTAAATCAGGGTGTATTTATACTGCTGCCTTCTGCTAAAAACACTAGTTCAGTGATTATTTTGTTAGATTTCGGCAGACAAGCTATGTATCAAACTTTAAATCGAAAAAAGTCTCTCAAATCAACATCAAGCAAACCAAAATTACAAAAACTAAAGCTCCTCCATAGCGGATTTGCAATCATGGGGACATTTTTGTGCCACCTGGTGTATATACATAATTTATCCTTGCCTTACCATCGCAGTGAATGTTGTGCATATCTTAGAAAGTTTGCCGCTTTTACTCGCTGAATGCTAATGTTGTGTTTCTTCTAATTTTAGAGCAATAGAAATGTGTCTAAAGACACCAAGAATGTTGTTCAAGGATATTATGAGCACATGGTAAGTTTTTAAGTTTGCTGGCTTATTTTGTGAAGAATCATTGTCACACTTTGAGAAACATTATGGGATTTTAAAGGTAATGTGTCTGCGTAAAATAAAGAGTAAACTACGATGTTTGAAAATTATCATAGAGTGTGCTACCGCAGATGATTAAAAATTTGTAATAAACTAAGTTTCCACCGTTAGGAAGGTGACAGAAAAAACTCCAAAACATTTAATTCAAAAACCAAGTCTTTTCAAGAGCTCTTAGAATTTTACTAAACTTTTATTACCGCTCCTCGTCATTCAACTCTTGTGTAGACGTCTAGATGACAGGCTACTTGTTTTTTTGATTGATGTGACCTTCTTGTTTGTCATTGTTTCTGTGTTTTGATAGACGTGACCCTGATCTCTTGACCTTTTTACATTGTTTCTGTCACGTGAGCTAAACTCGACTTCTGGAATTATAACCCACATTCCCAAAGTGCATATCATAAAGGCTGCCTTGCTTCAGCAATTAACATCAAGAGCTTTCAAACGATAACATTTAAAGAAACAGTTTTCCGAAATTTTAATTGTTTAAAAATTCCAAGGGCGAATATAAAGATTTGCTTGATGATCTGAAAGAAGGAAGTTTCAGATCTGCAAAATGTGTTCAAACTCTTTTGTCCAAAATTGTTCGTCAAACAGTTTTCTCAGTCCGAAACTTTGTGATGTTAATGTATACTCTTGGAGCAGAAAGAATTACTCACCAAAAGCCTGATTGGCCAGCGTTGTATTTGATCACATGAATTTCTTGCCTTGTGTTGATGCTGCTGAAAGTTATCACGTGATATCGTTTCGGCACCCCTACCCCCAGTGAAGCATTTTCACGATTCACTTTAAAGCATGAAGCTAGTTCTGAACTTTACTAAAAACTTCATAAAATCTGTCTATTGTAAAATTAGGTTTTTAGTCCATTAAGCCTTTAAATAAGGATCTTGTAAAAAGACGAGGGTTTAAAGTTGGTATAGTTTTTAATTAATTTTTATAAGGGTGCACTAGAATACTAAAGTGAAAATTAAAAAGAACTGAACTTCTACAAAATAAAAGTTCTTATATATTACGGTGTTCTTTCGCCTGCAAAAATGTTGGTTGATAATGTACCTTTATTTGGTCTCAGCATATATTTTTCTTGCATCATCTTCACTGAGAACAGACTTCCAAACGGCAAATTCATCCGCATACATTTTGCTTCTCCGACTTTCGGGTAATGTCCAACCAATTTGCATCCTTTTGACAACAGTTGAACTGATTTTCGCACTAACTTCATTAGCACATTTGTTTCTTTTACCGTTTAAGTACGCACATATGCCGCTAGTTTCGTGGAAGGTAATCACGATGTGGACCCAGTTGCGTATGTTAACTTCAGAGCCAAAGTTGAGCATTTGCCATTTTTTCTCGTCGCCATTTACCCAGAAACTAAAACCATCATTTTTATAGTGATCTGACCTCAAGTGAACACCGGTATTCATATTCCCTAGATAACTGTACAAGACATCAGTACTGATGTTTTGCTTCAAAATCTTTACCCAGATACTGAATGTGACACCGTTGGTACAATCTGCAAATGATCTGTAACAACGAAATATATATTTTTTATAAATTGTTACCCCCTGGAATTTACAACAAGTTGTATTTTTTTAAAGCATTAAATTATCAGATGCCCGAAACATATATATTTTAACAATTTAATGTTTGCATAATGTTGATGGGAGAGACTTCAACTTAAATTTTGATACCTTATTTCTCAAAATCTACTAAGTAATTATTGAGCTATACTAAAGGAAAGCTAACATAAATGGCATTATCAAAACCATATTGTAGTATATTCACATTCACCAGATTGTAGCAGCAGAAACCCTTTGTTTTTTGTTTTATTGGGTAGACATTGGTTTTATTGGGTAGACATGGGTTTTATTGGGTAGACATGGGTTTTATTGGGTAGACATGGGTTTTATTGGGTAGACATGGGTTTTATTGGGTAGAC
>JAYJMH010072942.1:0-10944 GCA_036873815.1 Phacellophora camtschatica | reverse complement strand
GAGAAGAGAAGAGAAGAGAAGAGAAGAGAAGAGAAGAGAAGAGAAGAGAAGAGAAGAGAAGAGAAGAGAAGAGAAGAAAGGAAAGGAAATGTAAGAAAAGGGGAGAAAAAACGAAAAAACATAAAAAGGAAAGTGGGCATGATTTCACGGTTCATTTTGTAAATAACAGGCAAAAGTGGGCATGATTTCACGGTTCATTTTGTATATAACAAAACAAAATATTTTTTTTAAAGAAGGAAAACGTTCTTCAGGTCTTGTAAATGACACAGTACTTTTTTGAGATTTTGTATTTCATATCTACACACAACATGATATCATTTGAAGGTGAATGGAGGTCATGTTCACATGTTGATGAGGGTGACAATAATTATTGATGATAGTTAGAATCTGTATGAATTCACTAAATTTGGATGTAGAAAACAAAAATTTAGGAACATTAAAAGGTGTAAAAACACAAAGCAATTTTAATTAACATTATATGACGTATTTAGAAGGCATGCATTTCAGAAAATATGACGAGAATTCAGAACTTTACCCCCAGAATGACTTGCACTGTTTTATCTTCGATTAATTTTTTAACTAAGATGATAACATGAAAATAGAACAAGCTGTAGCTTAGATCGATTGTAGAAGTATGTAATATATTAGGCAACGTGCATTAAGTAAATATCTTTTCGTAAGGGGTTGCACAAGCTTAAGGGTAAGAAATGATTCGTTATTTGTTTTTATGCTTAGCTTTTTTCTACTTGTGTTTTTATTAATTTGATATTTTTATTTACCAGAAAATTTAATTTAGCATACATTAATAGCTCAACTCATAAGCACTCTGTTGAAAATTTTTTGGGCTGCCAGTTTCGTTTCAAATTGACAGCAGTACTCACGGCCTAGACGGGTAATCATTAGCATTTGCTGCGAATAATTTTTTCCGCACCAATCAAATTTCAGGAACTCGAAGTACAATGATTTGATTGGCTAACAAATCTTCATTAATGAACTGAATCAAGGAGAAAAAATGACATTGTTACATGGCATAAGATTAATCTGAAAAGAGAAGAATGTTATTCGTTTTTAGCTCAAATGTAGCCTGGGTACCAGAGCCATAAAGTATCAGATATGATTTAGGGAAACGAAAATGTTTCTAATTTGGTTTGCCTGTGGTACCCAGGGTGAATAAATGTTGAGGCTATTGCATTAAAATTTTGACATAAGTAAGGCTAATTTGAAAATAGTCAATTTTGGTGGACATGGTAAGGCCATGGCCTTGCCATTTGAACGAATACAGGGCTATTGTGAGATTGATAAATTCTTGTAAAAATGTACGGTTATGGCCTTGACTTTTGACCAAAAAGGCCACTCAAAATTGATCCATTCTGGGAGATATGGTAGGGTTATAGCCTTGATGGTAAAGTTGTATCCTTGCCTTTGACCGAAAACAAGTAAGTTCGAAATTACTCTATTTTGGAAAACATGGAAAGGTTATAGCCTTACTTTTCATTGAAAACAGGTCTTTATGAAATTGAACTTTTTGGCTGAAAAGGGTAAGGTTATATCCTTAATCTTTCATTGAAAACTTGTCTTCTTGAAATTGATCTATTTTGCAGAAAATGGTAAGGTTATAGCCTCACATTTTTACTGAAAACAGGTCTTTTTGAAATTGAATTATTTTGCTGAAAAAGGTTAAGGCCCTGCTTTATCACCAAAAACAAGCAAGTTTGAAATTATTTCAATTTGTAAAATATAGAAAGGTTATAGGTTTACTTATTTACTTAAAACTGGCCTTTTTGAAGTGTATTCATTATGCTGAAAATGGTAAATTAATAGCCTTACTCTTTCACTAAAAATTGAAGATATGGTAATGTTATAGCCTTAATCTGTCAGTGAAAATTGGTCTTTTTTATAAATTGATCTATTTTGCTAATATTGGTAAGATATGGTAAGGTTATAGCTTTACTCTTTCACTGAAAACTGGTCATTTTAGAAATTGATCTATTTTACTGAAAATGGTTAGGTTAAAGCCTTGCCTTTTCAGCGAAAAGAAGCCAGTTCGAAGTTGCTAATTTTGTGGAGATATGGTAAGGTTATAGCCTTACTCTTTCGTTGAAAACTGGTCTTTTTTTAAATGGATCTATTTGCTTAAAAATAGTAAGATTATATGGATATGGCCTTACTCTTGCAATGAAAACTGGTCTAATTGAAATTGATCTATTTTTCTGAAAAGGGTAAGGTAAAGGCCTTGCCTGTTAACCGAAAAGAAGCCATTTTGAAATTGCTAAGTTTTTGGAGATATGGTAAGGTTATAGCCTTACTTATTCACTGAAAACTGGCCTTTCTTGAAGTTGATTTATATTGCTGAAAATGGTAAATGTATAGCCTTATTCTTTCACTAAAAACTGAAAATATGGCAAGGTTATAGCCTTACTCTTTCACTGAAAACTATGGTAGGGTTATAGGTAGGAAATTGCTCCATTTTGGAAGATATGGTAAGGTTATGGATCTGGCCTTACTCTTTCATTGAAAACTAGTCTCTTTCTTAGATTGATCTATTTGGCTAAAAGGGGGTAAGGTTATAGCCTTGACTTTGACCGAAAACAAGCCAATGCAAAATTACTTCATTATGGAAGATATGGTAAGGTTATATCCTTACTCTTGCACTGAAAACTGGTCTTTTTTGAAATTCAATCTATTTTGCTGAAAACGTTATAGTTAATGCCTTGCCTGTTAACTAAAAACAAGCCAATTCAAAATTGCTAAATTTTTGGAGATATGGTAACATTAAAGGCTTACTTTTTCACTGAAAAATGGTCTCTTTTCAAATTGATATTAGTTGCTGAAACGGGTAAGGTTATAGCCTTACTTTTCCACTGAGAACTGGTCGTTTTAGAAATTGATCTATTTTGCTGAAAATGGTAAGGTTATAGCCTTGCATTTTGACCGAAAACATGCCAGTTCGAAATTACTCCATTTTGGAAGACATGGTAAGGTTATAGCCTTACTTTTCACTGAAAACTGGTCTCTTTTCAAATTGATCTTAGTTGCTGAAAAGGGAAAGGTTATAGCCTTACTCTTTCACTGAGAACTAGTCATTTTAGAAACTGATCTATTTTGCTGAAAATGGTAAGGTTATACCCTAACTTTTTCACTGAAAACTGGTCTTATTTGAAATTGATCTATTTGGCTAAAAGGGGTAAGGTTATAGCCTTGCCTTTTCACCGAAAACAAGCCAGTTCGAAATTGCTCCATTTCGGAGGATATGGTAAGGTTATAGCCTTACTCTGTCACTGAAAACTTGTCTTTTTGAAATTGATCTATTTTTGCTAAAAATGGTAAGGTTATAGCCTCACTTTTTTACTGAAAACAGGTCTTTTTGAGTTTGAATTATTTTGCTGAAAATGGTAAGGTTAAGGCCCTGCTTTTTCACCAAAAACAAGCAAGTTCGAAATTGTTTCAATTTGTAAAATATAGAAAGGTTATAGCTTTACTTATTACTGAAAACTGGCCTTTTTTGAAGTTGATTCATTATGCTGAAAATGGTAAGATTATAGCCCTATTCTTTTACTAAAAATTGGAGATAAGGTAAGATTATAGCCTTACTTTTTCATTGAAAATTGTCCTTTAAGAAATTGATCTAATTAATTTTTTTAAATTGATCTATTTTCCTGAAAACGGTAAGGTTATAGCCTTGCCTTTTTACCGAAAACAAGCCAGTTCGAATTTGCTCCATTTATGGATATGGCCTTACTCTTTCATTGAAAACTGTTCTTTTTTTGAAATTGATCTATTTGGCAAAAAGAGGTAAGGTTATAGCCTTGACTTTGACCGAAAACAAGTCAGTTCGAAATTGCTAAGATTTGGAAGATATGGTAAGGTTATGGATATGGCCTTACTCTTTCGCTAAAAACTTGAGATATGGTAATGTTATAGCCTTACTCTTTCACTGAAAACTTATCTTTTGAAATTGATCTATTTTGCAGAAAATGGTAAGGTTATAGCCTCACTTTTTTACTGAAAACTGGTTTTTTTGAATTTGAATTATTTTGCTGAAAATGGTAAGGGTAAGGCCCTGCTTTTTCACCAAAAACAAGCCAGTTCGAAATTGCTCCATTTTGGAGGATATGGTAAGGTTATAGCCTTACTCTTTCACTGAAAACTTGTCTTTTTGAAATTGATCTATTTTGCTGAAAATGGTAAGGTTATAGCCTCACTTTTTTACTGAAAACAGGTCTTTTTGAATTTGAATTATTTTGCTGAAAAAGGTTAAGGCCCTGCTTTATCACCAAAAACAAGCAAGTTTGAAATTATTTCAATTTGTAAAATATAGAAAGGTTATAGGTTTACTTATTTACTTAAAACTGGCCTTTTTGAAGTGTATTCATTATGCTGAAAATGGTAAATTAATAGCCTTACTCTTTCACTAAAAATTGAAGATATGGTAATGTTATAGCCTTAATCTGTCAGTGAAAATTGGTCTTTTTTATAAATTGATCTATTTTGCTAATATTGGTAAGATATGGTAAGGTTATAGCTTTACTCTTTCACTGAAAACTGGTCATTTTAGAAATTGATCTATTTTACTGAAAATGGTTAGGTTAAAGCCTTGCCTTTTCAGCGAAAAGAAGCCAGTTCGAAGTTGCTAATTTTGTGGAGATATGGTAAGGTTATAGCCTTACTCTTTCGTTGAAAACTGGTCTTTTTTTAAATGGATCTATTTGCTTAAAAATAGTAAGATTATATGGATATGGCCTTACTCTTGCAATGAAAACTGGTCTAATTGAAATTGATCTATTTTTCTGAAAAGGGTAAGGTAAAGGCCTTGCCTGTTAACCGAAAAGAAGCCATTTTGAAATTGCTAAGTTTTTGGAGATATGGTAAGGTTATAGCCTTACTTATTCACTGAAAACTGGCCTTTCTTGAAGTTGATTTATATTGCTGAAAATGGTAAATGTATAGCCTTATTCTTTCACTAAAAACTGAAAATATGGCAAGGTTATAGCCTTACTCTTTCACTGAAAACTATGGTAGGGTTATAGGTAGGAAATTGCTCCATTTTGGAAGATATGGTAAGGTTATGGATCTGGCCTTACTCTTTCATTGAAAACTAGTCTCTTTCTTAGATTGATCTATTTGGCTAAAAGGGGGTAAGGTTATAGCCTTGACTTTGACCGAAAACAAGCCAATGCAAAATTACTTCATTATGGAAGATATGGTAAGGTTATATCCTTACTCTTGCACTGAAAACTGGTCTTTTTTGAAATTCAATCTATTTTGCTGAAAACGTTATAGTTAATGCCTTGCCTGTTAACTAAAAACAAGCCAATTCAAAATTGCTAAATTTTTGGAGATATGGTAACATTAAAGGCTTACTTTTTCACTGAAAAATGGTCTCTTTTCAAATTGATATTAGTTGCTGAAACGGGTAAGGTTATAGCCTTACTTTTCCACTGAGAACTGGTCGTTTTAGAAATTGATCTATTTTGCTGAAAATGGTAAGGTTATAGCCTTGCATTTTGACCGAAAACATGCCAGTTCGAAATTACTCCATTTTGGAAGACATGGTAAGGTTATAGCCTTACTTTTCACTGAAAACTGGTCTCTTTTCAAATTGATCTTAGTTGCTGAAAAGGGAAAGGTTATAGCCTTACTCTTTCACTGAGAACTAGTCATTTTAGAAACTGATCTATTTTGCTGAAAATGGTAAGGTTATAGCCTAACTTTTTCACTGAAAACTGGTCTTATTTGAAATTGATCTATTTGGCTAAAAGGGGTAAGGTTATAGCCTTGACTTTGACCGGAAAAAAGTCAGTTCGAAATTGCCAAATTTTTGAAGATATGGTAAGGTTATAGCCTTATTCTTTCACTAAAAATTAAAGATATGGTAAGATTATAGCCTTACTTTTTCACTGAAAATTGGTCTTTTCGGAAACTGCTCTAATTGATCCTTTTTCAAATTGATCTATTTTGCTGAAAATTGTAAGGTTATAGCCTTGCCTTTTCACCGAAAACAAGCCAGTTCGAAATTGCTAAGATTTGGAAGATATGGTAAGGTTATAGCCTTAATCTTTCAGTGAAAACTGGTCTTTTTAGAAATTGATCTATTTTGCTAAAAATGGTAAGGTTATAACCTTACTCTTTCACTGAAAACTTGTCCTTTTGAAATTCATTTATTTTGCTGAAAATGGTAAGGTTATAGCCTAACTTTTTCACTGAAAACTAGTCTTATTTGAAATTGACCTATTTTGCTGAAAATGGTAAGGTTATAGCCCTGCCTTTTGACCTAAAACATGCAAGTTCGAAATTACTCCATTTTGGAAGACATGGAAAGGCTATAGCCTTATTTTTCACTGAAAACAGGTCTGTTTGAAATTGATCTATTTGGCTGAAAAGGGTAAGGTTATAGCCTTACTCTTTCACTGAAAACTGGTCTTTTTTGAAATTGATCTGTTTTACTGAAAACTGCAAGGTTATAGCCTTGCCTTTTGACTGAAAAGAAGCCAGTTCGAAATTGCTTCAGTTTGGAAGATATGATAAGGTTATGACGGAAAACAACTCTTTTCGAAATTGATAAATTTTTGTGGAAATTGTAAGGTTATAGCCTTGCCTCATTACCGAAAACAAGGCCATTTTGAAATTTCTCAATTTTGCTGGAAATGGTAAGTTCATAGCCTTGCCTTAGACCGAAATCAAGGCTCTTTTGAAATAGATAAATTTTGTAGAAATGGTATGATTATAGTCTTATCTTTTGACAGAAAACAAGGTTATTTAGAAATTCCCCAATTTTGGTAGAAATGGTAAGGTTATAGCCGGACATGTTTACTAAATAGTACAAGACTATTTAGAAAGTGCTCAAATTTTGAAGAAATGGTATCGTTATAGCCTTGCTTTTTCATTGAAAAGGAGGCTATTTTAAAATTGCTCACTCTTGGTAGAAATGGTAAGGCTATAACCATACCATTTCTATAAAATTTGAGCAATATTCAAAATGGCCTTTGAAAATTGCCTGTTTATGATTAAAATGGTAAAGGTAACCTGAAAAAAGCTAAAAACTTGCCATATTCCTTGTTCAAAAGTATGTTGTTTGAATAGTGCCATGGTAGTGTTTTTTAAATGCGAGAGTTTACTCTCATGACATGTCAAAAATTATAAAGTTTTAAAAATGTTTAAAAAGTTTTATGTAAATTCTATTTCCTGCTAAAAATGACGAACATTTTGTGAAATATTGGTCTATTACAAAACTTGCAGCTGTAGGTTTCAATTTTCAATAAAACATGGCCTAGCTTCTAATGGTCATAAAATTATAACCGTTTGTATTGGTGACATAATTAGTATGGGTATTACTAGACTCGCCCTAATACAAATACAAAGCTCTCTTTTATACAAACTGGGAATGACTTTTGAGCCAACAACAACGGAGAAAATTGGGAAGAAAGAAAATTAGAGGAGGGAATATAGAAAAACGTAAGAAGAAATCGTTTGAATTTTTCATCTTCCCCTCAGCCCCCTTTCGTTTCTTTTCTCAGTTCCTTTAGAAATAGACTTGGGGTAATTCTAGGGTATTACCGAAACTATTATATTTGCATTGTTTGAACCCATTTACTTCCACTTAAATACACTGTGATTTCGATGTGCGAAGATAATGACACACATTATCGCCATAAATATGACAAATATTACTCTTTCTTAAAATACACATTTCAAAATAACTTTTGAAGAACGAACTGTATAACTGTTATTTGTCATATATGGTAGACGTTCGAACAAGACGAAAAGAGGTAAACAAAACATGATAATTTGTGATTTCTACAAGGATAATAAAAACCTAATTGATGATGAAATGCCTTTTATCTTCGGTTGCGAGAATAACAAATCGCAAAGAGATTTATACCTAAAACAAATTGACCTAGCGCATGTTAGTTATTCAAACAAATTACAAATCCAAAGAATACTAAATAAGAATTTGAAGGTGCGTCTCCGCAAGATTACCAGTCTCGTATCACTACAGCACGAAGTACATTTGGCGTTGCTGAAAATATCTCAATTCTCTTATCTTGGTTCTTTCTTGGTTCTAATACAACAAGAATCTGCCAATGAGAAACCGGTTTTTGAAAATCCAACCTGTCTTGTTTCTTAATATGGCAAGCTGGGCTACTGCCAATCTAGGAATACTCCTATATTATCTTTAATGGTTTCCATCATTTTAATGAACTCTTTTAATCAATTTTCAAAAATAATTGGTAAATGTTTGTCAAAAATCAACCATTAGTTTCTGAGATTTCAGTTTCTTATTGGCTGGCTCTTATTTTACCCTTACGATAAGACCGAAGCAAGTTGAATCCGACCTGATTGAGTCCGACCTGAATCTTCAAAGCAAGAGATGGTGTACTTCTTTGTCCTTGTCAATTAAGTCGTCGTTCTCGTCATCCATTGGACTGTTCAAATCCATCACACAAACGTAACTAGAGGGACTGTCACTTAACTCAATTTCTGTAATATTCGGGTTGTTATTTGAAGTAGCAAAATTAACGTATCCATTATTTTTCAATCTGAAATAAAAATATAGTTAATGTTAAGATTGAGCTGAGAAATGCTCCAAAATTATAAACATTATATATTATATATAATGTTTATAAGCATTTATAAACATTAAAAAAATTTAATTATAACAACTAAAAAGAAATTCATGTTGCGTACTTATTCAGCATTTCGGACATTTTTTCAGTTTCTCCATTATTCTCAAATCCCTTTTCTGTTTCAAGAACTTTGTCGTCAACAAGCTGACCTCCTGATTCGATAATTTCATCAATATTATCCGTCAAATCGGACTCGAGACGCAAATATGTCGAATTCTGCAAATGATAAGTAAACTTTTCAATTTCAACTTTAATATTTTAATTAATTAAATATTAAAAATAATGGCAGTGATTTTCATCAAAGTCAACACATCCTAAAACGATAATTTCGTGTCACTCCATATAATAGTCTCAAGATGTTTTTAATAATATATATCTATATACAGTAAAAACCCGCATGTAAGAGCTACAATTTTTAAGAACAATAACCCTAAGATTTTCACAACAAGTTTCAGAAAAATAATTTTGTAATTTTGTAGAAAATAAAAAAAGATTTTAAAAGTCAATGGGAGTTAAAATAATACAGTTTCTGCACCTTACGAGTAGACTGATACCTTCAATTGAGAATTTTTAACAAGGGAGTGGATCCGTTTCCAAAAAGGTGACGATAGGCCTTGCGTTTACACGAGAGCCGAGCATGGTTGGATCCGTACCTTTTTGGGAATGGATCCTTTAAACGAGGATATTTATCAATAAGAGGCATTATCAATGTTGCGGCCATCAAAAGTTCACAACATTTCCAGTTCATGAAAGTGGAAAAAGAATCTTCGTAGCCAAATAAAAGTTGCTTCAATTTTTACGATTTGTCAGTTATTCACGAAGGTAGTTTCGTTGGTGAAGTTGATCAATCTGCTTTGATTTCCAAAGCCTGTATTGTTTATTTTGCGTGCCAATTTGTTGTCATTATTGCACATGCTCCATAGGATGGATCTGAATTGGATCCGTTCTCGTGTAAACGTAAACAATTTGGGATCCGTCCCCGTGTAAAACGTGGTCTGAAAGCCTATCCCGGGATCCCTTTCAACACAAAGGTTCTTATAAACTTTTTACATGTTTATTTGCATAAAAATAATTTCTTACCGTATCTGTACGTCTTTCTATTATATCACCAATAATATGATAAATTACAGAGAATGTGGGCCTAAGCTCTGGTTCGTCGTTCCAACAATTCAACATGATAGCATAAAACTCATCAGGACACCACTCTGGTCTTTCCATCCGAAGTTTTCCTTTCAAGAGATTAATAAATTCATCTGTCGATATGCCAGGGTATGGTGACCCACCAAGAGTAAAGGTTTCCCACAGCACCACGCCATACGACCATCTAAAAAATGACATTTAAAAAATATAGAAAGTTTTCTTGAAAAATATTGAAAGAAAGAAAGAACGTTTTCCACAAAATTTCTTTTATTAAGACGAGCACTTCATAGAGGATTTCAGCATGAGTGCCAAAATTGTAGTTGCAGACAATTCCCTACATTAATTGAGGCATTTCATTGTCTTCTTTTTGTCATTTTCTTTTTGTTGTTGCAAGTTCCTTGCTAATGCTGCAAGCCCGGTTGGTTGCCAAATAGAAGACAACGAAATTCAATTCAATTAATATAGAAGGAAAATTTAAAGTAAATTTTAAACATCACACGAGTAATTAAGCATCAGTCGCACTTTCCCCTAACGATGCTCCTCCACAGAGGTAAAAGTGAAATCACCCTCCTCCGACGAGGCAAAGACCTCTTCCTTCGCATAATTAAAAAAATTTTTTTACATCAAATTAACAGTGTCCACATTACTCATGCTAATAGATGACGTAATTGTGCATCAGTGCTATTTTTTGATAACGATTTAAATAAAAATAATACGTACACGTCACTCTGAGTAGTGTAAATAGCATCTGCTAACGATTCTGGAGCAGTCCATTTCAATGGCAAAAAACCCGATGATCGCTTCACATAAACGCCATCTCTATCTTTGTACACATCTCTTGCCATTCCGAAATCAGCAACTTTAAAAATATAAGTATTCGTAGAATCCTTTGAAACTAAAATGTTTCGTGCAGCCAAATCTCGGTGAATACACTAAAAGAAGATTAGATTGAATAAATTACACAAAACTTCGAAATATAAATTTACATGATCAATAAAATATCGTTATTTTATAATTCATTTCATTCAGACGCAAATAGATATATTTATTTGTCTACTTTTTAAAGTTCTACTTTAAAAGTCTCTGGTGACAGTATATTATCGGTCAGTCTAGTTGTTTGTGAGCAGACGTAAGCACACCGTGCAGACAGCAATAGGCCAAGCTGGGCTCGCGAGGATAA
>JAYJMH010072931.1:0-10945 GCA_036873815.1 Phacellophora camtschatica | reverse complement strand
CGCTTTTTTACCAACTTTATGACTTGTATTTCTGCACTGTGGAACACACTGCAACCAACCAACTTTTCTTTGCTACCTGGTATTGTATCATCAACTCCCAAAACTCTGCAGATATTATCAAAGGAAGTCTTGACATTGTCATATTCCGTATGGATTCCTTTGTACTCCTTTATTTTTGCTTCAACATCGCGCAAAGCGTCTGCAGCTAAAGTACTCACAGCCTTTTCCTTTTCAGCAATATTTGCTGCCATCTCATTCTTCTTGCTTTCCAATTCTCTAATTTTCAGTCCCATTTCCTGCAACTGTTTCTTCATCTTTTCATTGCTACATGCAATGCTGAGATACTGTTCTTCAAGATCTTCCTTTGCCTTGCTTATGAACTTGACTTCTTCTTTCAACTGCACATTTTCCTTGATGAGTTTCTTTGTCCACGATGTCTGAAATGGTTTCAGCACAATTTGCTTCTCTTCTAGGTCTTTTCCGTCTAGAAAGTGAATCAAAAATTTCATTTTACATGCATGTAAACAGTTTATTTATTTTATTTAAATGTTGTGGGAATATTTAAAATAATTAAATAATTTGTTGTATGTATATAGAAAAAATTGGACTTAATTGGTAAAACTGAATTCAGCTTGTTATGAACTAAAACTCTTAAAAAATCATCTTTGCAATGCTTCAATATGAATTTACTTTTAGCGTGAATGGATTGTGATATTGCAGTGCCGTGATTGGAAGTTTTTACAGATTTCGGGCTTATTTCTCTCAAAACAGCAGAGGATGAAAGTATCAGTGAAAAATATAACAAACCATCATTGTATTAACAAATTATTTTGGGGCTGTATCTCCCCCCAACTCCTCAGTTCGTACGGCACTGCATTGCAATGTGTATTTATTTCTATTTAAAGTTTAAAAGCTTCTATAATCTGTAAAAGATGATGTGCAGTTTTACAGTTGAAACAATTGATTAACCCTGTCCACCCTGGAAAGGCCATGTGTCCCATTCATAAAACGCTTAAAACGTCATATTTTCAGGAGGTAAATTTTGGTGGATCTTTACATTGATTTAAGATATTTCAACGTAAGTTCATCATATAAATTAAACTGGTCTGCCATACTTACATGCTAAACTTCGTTTATCATTCGAAGCTAAGAGTCATGTTTGAGTCAAGTTCGACTAAAACTTACGGTGCTTTGTTGAATGATCTTGCAATTGACAAGGTGAACAAATTAATAAAACCTAAATTCTGTTTAACGTATCAACCAAAAACGAATTTTGTTCGCGTTTGTAAAAGGGTCATTATCAATTGAATTTGATTCAACATTATTGCCATGTTTGAGGTTAATCTTTACCAAACGAATTAAAAACGCCATACTTACATGCTAAACTTTCATCATTGCGATGATAAATTCTTTCTTTCATATCATGAATTGTCTCTTTGAGTTCCAAAATGGCCTCGTCCTTTCGCTTCAGTTCTATTTCTTGTTGCTCATTTTTGCGTACCAACGAATCAGTTTTAACCAGAGTTATACCACTGTCCGACTCTGCCAAACTTAGAAAACTTGGTTCAAAGAGTTGTTTAACATCCATGATTTGTTTAACATCCAATTGAACTTTTCAAATTTTATTCACTTGCGACTTACTCTAAGGAGTTTGAAGTGACTTCTGATTAGTTGGAAATTTTCACCGGGTATAAATAGTGCTCAGTGTCTTTGTGACGTAATATTGATTGGTTGAATTTTGTAGCCAGGATAGAGATAAATTTGACGTCAAATTTGGAATTACAGGCCCCTATTTGACTTATCATTGTAGGGTGTGTATACCCGTTAGTTCTCAGTATGTTTGCGTTTAATTGGTTAGTTGAACTATTTAACTCATCTCTAGATAGATATGTGAAAAATAAACAGTTTGTTCCAAAAAAAATGAGAATAGAAATGTATTTTAAGAACGAATAATATTTGTCATCCATCTGGAGATGGTGTGTGTCCTCGTCTCCACTATGATCTATCGTCGACCCTTGGATACGCCAGATTTTTTGCGTGTGTCGGAAGGAGGCTTACATTTTTGAGCGATAATTCGAAGTAATTCTTGAAAATAAAGGAATTCATGGCAGAAATCTTCAGGCCATGACTGTAAGATGTTTCGCTAAAATTCAGAACGTGTAGAGTATTATTTGTACGTCATCTGTGAAGAAATACTACACAAGCCTTTCGTTGGTCAAGAATATTGTGTATCTTTTTGTGGGCATTAAAAGTACTTTACCTTAATGACAGATGATCAAATTTGTGTTTTCTTGCCAATATTTCTAACGAGCAAAGTCTCTAAAAAGAAACGATGTGATGCTTGCAAAATACTGCGTGATGATTTTGACATCGTTGCCGTTATAAATCTTAAACCCCCTATTATCTCTGCTCTAAGAGTATACTACTACCATTTTACTAGTTTACTTTTCCGTCGAATTTACTCGAATATGGCCCTATTTTGTATAAAGACATTCCTTTAAACCGTAGCGCTGCTAAAAGCGTGTGGAGAACACCATCGGAAAAGTTGTCGTCCTCCTTGACGGTTTGAGGCAGCGAGGTTAAGATATTGTAGCCATTAACCATTAGCTATTACGATTACCATAAAATAACAGTCAATATATCACCATATCATAGTGAAAATATTGCTAATTGTAACTGCACAGTACATTTTTTCTTCTGCTACTTTTTAGGCAAACTGGTTCCAAGAAAAAATGCAACTCTATCGTGCGATTTCCTGAGCGACTTGACATGAATGAATTTATGCAATTTGATGATCCTTCACAAGGAATTTACGAATTGAGTGCGGTCCTTATTCACTGCGGACTAAGAGCATCTTCTGGACATTACGTTGCACATATCTTGGATAGAAAGGTAACTTTGAAGATATAACATATTTTCTCATGACCGGATCTTTTCCATTTAACTGGCAAATTTATTTAAGTACCGGGTTAAATAAAAACTATACCCGTTTGCAGGGCTGTTGCTCGAAATCCGTGAGACTACAAATCTCAAATTGTGCATAAAACAACGTCCGGAGGGCAAACTTAGAGTTTTGGATTTCATCTAGTCATCCGCGACCACGTTTACCTTTCCAAAACTGTAAATTAAAATTGCCTTCATCAGTGAGCCTTCAAGTCAGTTTTGACATTAAAAATTCTTTGAAAATATCACTGATCAAACTCCCCAAGTCGGCATAGAAGAATAAAGTTCAAAATACCACCAATTTTGATTTGATTGGGTGCACTGCAAGGTGTCAAATTAATTTTTCCCGATTGCATTGTTATATGCACAAACTGTATTGTTATGTTCGAATCCTGATTTCATTGTTTCATAAAAACGTATTTGATACTTACACTTAAAAAATACTTTGTTTATATATGTTTTATCATACTACCCCCAAAGCCATCTACAAAGGGAGAATTTTTTGACTTTGCTTGTAGGATGATGCTTGGCTCAGATTTAACGATGAAGTTGTCGAGAAAATGACTGGAAGAAAATTACACTTGGGAAAAGAAGAAGACCCAGAAGGTACATTCACTCATTCCAAGAACAATGGAGAATTTTGTAAAACAAACGATTGAGGTTTTGCGTTTGACAATACGATTTGAAATTTAAACGAATAGATTTTACACCTGAGTGTCTTCAGTGACTTTGTTTATTATGATTATCTTTGCTAAGTTGAAAGGTGTGAAATTTATTCTCCGGAGTAATATATCGCGTTGTCTTGTTCTAGGCTGAGTCTTTTATTTTTGCAAATTCTTCTACTTGCATATTCCAAGCTATTCTATAAGTATAAATATCATTTTAATGCATGCTCATACGAACTTGAGATAAATAATGAATAAAAACAAATTGAATACCATTGAATGATTTCTTTTTCAATTACAATACGATACCACGCGTCACCAAAATATTTTTATCATATAGTAAACATGTACGACAATTATTTTCTGAGGCACTCCTACGTTAATTTGACCACAATATGATGTTGTTTATTTCTGAATAAACGTGCTACCCTCAAATGTATGACAAATATTATTTATTCTTAGAATACACATTTTAAACTGGCTTTCTGATGTAAGGACAAGATTTAAAAATAGTATTTGTCGTACATCTAGAGACCTTTTTGTGCCAATTTTCTGTATGGCTTAACACGTTTCTTATGTCATAGCTTGGTACAAAGTTTCTATTTTCACTTTTAGACAGTGGTAAGACAGCACCAAAGAAACCAAAAACGCCAAAAGGATACCACAGCTCGAAAAACGCTTACATGTTGGTGTACACGAGAAAAGGTAAGTACGATCAGTGATGTCGCCATATATTGTCAATCGGGTGACTCCGCTGCTTGTACACTTAGGAAGACATGGCATTGTATATGTTTATTTAAAATGTCGTCTAGAAAGGTCCAAAAGTTCAATTAACGAAACGCGCATTGCAAACCATGATTGACCAGGAGTTTTACCGCGCTGATGTTAGCGCTAAATTGATAAAGTTGTTTGTGTAATAAAATCTTTGAACTACTTAAAACTAAAAAATAAAACTACACGTGACTACTGGAAAAAAAGGAAAATATACGAGAAGGGACTTGGTGGTTGCATGGCGTATAAAAGTGTCTGAAATTATCTCAATCAAACCTACCAGCTTTGTGGATGTAACGCACCGTTAAATATTTTTCTGTTATACACATGAGTAAGTTGGTCGTTATCGCATACAGTAAAAACTGTGTTAGATCGTTATTTGAAAGGTTGATATATCCAAATTGCCATACTAATTCAAGGACTCCATTAAGAAGATCTTTTCGTTGCGCGTCATAGGAATAGCAGAGCAGCAAATAGTGTTTTCCGTATCTTCAATACCATTGTTGGTAAGACACATACATAGGGTTTATGGTATCCCTAAAGTTGTATTTAAATTTGTGAAGGTTTATAACCAGCTGAGACTAACTCTCAATTGATAAAATCTTGCTGAAAAAATGCTTTTGGAAGAATAGCGCACTGGAACATACAGCAGAAACCGCACAAATATACCAACCTTTAGGCTAAAATTTTGCATCTTTTTGGCAAAATTAGCTTTAAAGGAATAAAATTTGAGTTAGAATGTTCTAAGTATTGCATTTTTATATTTACAGTTAAACCCTGCAATGCCATCTCGAACTCGCTTACGTCGAACTCCCGGTGAACTCAAACTGTTATATATCCCTTCAGAGCTTCCAGCTTTGGTTTCTTTTCGGTTATCTCGAATCCTCGCTATCTCGAACAAATTTTCGTTTCCCTCGAGAGTTCGAGATAACGGGGTTCAGCTGTTATTCCCCTGCTTTGTTTTTCAAAGGGTGTCAAGTCATTGGGAATTTGGGCGTCTAAATAGTTCGAGATAATTTTCCTCCGTATTAATTGAATCATTTCGTTGTCTTCTCTTTGTAATTTTATCGCAGCATCATAAGTAAATTACAAAAAGGAAAAACAACGGGTATTTGGAAAATTTAATTAAAAAGAAGCCAGCAAAATGATTCAATTAATATGATTGGAAATTAATCAAATTATGTGGAACTAGCATTTTGGCGTCCGAATTCCCTTTGTCAAATAAGAACCTTTGCCACGCGTGTATCCAAACATAAAGGTTCTTTTATGCGTGTTTCATAATAGTTCTTTTATGCGTGTTTCATAATGGTCCTTTTATGCGTGTTTCATCAAGGTTCTTTTATGCGTGTTTTATAATGGTTCTTTTATGCTTGTTTTATAATGGTTCTTTATGCGTGTTTCGTAACGGTTCTTTTATGCGTGTTTCGTAATGGCTCTTTTATGCGTGTTCCGTAATGGCTCTTTTATGCCTGTTTTAAAATGGTTCTTTTATGCGTGTTTCGTAATGGTTTTTTTATGCGTGTTTCATAATGGTTCCTTATGCGTGTTTTGTAATGGCTCTCATGTATGTTTCATCAAGGTCCTTTTAGACGTGTTTCGCAATGGTTCTTTCATTTTTACCATTGTTTTTTTTAGAAGACGAACCAAAGCACGTGGTTGATCAATATCCACCACATGCAGTGCAGGAATACGTTGCAATGGACAACAGCTTGTTTGAAGCCTGGATGGACAAAATGAAGATATTTATGGTATGGGAACATAGCGTTCAAATCTTTGAATGGTTAATCTCATTGTTTTCTCCTAACAAAATTGAATAACTTTCACACCTCTCGGCATTGTTCGAATGGTATATCGACAGTTTTAGGCTTTTTTATGTGCGTATTTGCGTAGGCATTCTGCAGAAACGCCTCATCGCTCGGAAAACACGCGTTTTGCCCGCAGGAGCATAATGTAAGTTTGTATCTTTTCTAGAAAGGTTGCTAGTTTTAGCATTTAGCATTTCTGCGTTCGCACCCGGAAAGCATCTGTATTTCTTACAGGCGCATCATGTATTAGTACTGCTTTCATATTTTCAACACTAGATATTTATAAAATATTTTTCTTTCAGGAAACGAAAATTGGAGAAGGCAGAAGTAGACACGAAGAAGTTTTAGACATTTACAATAACCTACAAAACGTTACAGGTACTTATTTGAACTATTTCACCCCTGGAAGGGCCTTATTACTTACTGCTAAACAATATTAAGCGTAATTTTTAAGGGGTAAGTGCAATTGTAATTTTCCATTAATTCAGATATTTTAACATCAGTTTGAAATTGTGTTGGTTTGTATGTGCTGCTCTTTGCAAAACGAAAACTTGCAATAGATTTAATGCACCTGTTCTTTGGGAATAAATGCTCTCATGAAAGGGTACATTTTTGTATCACGTTTATTTTCACTAACGTTTACTTTGAATAACTGGAATTTCCTGGATATAAGTGCATTTTAACAATGAGTAAACTATATTTTATAGATTGCTCCTGTGAATGGGTACTGAGTGATTGGCTTCGAAAATGGTTGAACGAAAAGCAACCTGAAGTACCTCCGATTGATAACACTAGTCTCATGTGTAGACATGGACGGTAAGTGGTGCGCTCGTTTGCTGATTTATGGCCTCGTCTCCACTCACCTGGCAGTTGTTCAAACTATGGTTCATGAGTAAAATTTTAAAATGGAGGATAACTGCCAGGTGAGAGCGGGAAGGAGCCAGGAACGTTCAGCACAAATCGCACAAATGGGATAGAATCCACACGATACACTGAGATAATATAGCAGTAAAGAGTCTAGAAAACAACATATAACTGTGGAAGTAAATAATTTCAGAACATAAACAATGGTAATCCCATGGCCTAAATCCACTCGTCGTATTACCCTTGTTTAAACATGCTCACATCCCTTTTAAGACGTAATCGTTCCACATTTTTCGTTTTATAGACAACACGATATTAGCTCACACAGTAAGATAGCTTGCAATTGGGAAGGTATTGCAGCTTATCAAATTTTGAAATGTAGAAATGCAGCTTATTTTAAATGATAAAGAAAAATGAAACACCAACTTACAGGAAATATGATATGAATCGTGTGGCAGCAATAAAATTTGTAAGCTATAAAATTAAAATTAGAATATATCTACATTTAGCCTATAAAATATAATTTCTAATATACTGTTGTGGGATGTTTTCAACTGCCAATTTTCACATTCCTATCCCAAGAAATACTAAATTTATAGCGGTCCGAATTTTGAGAAACTGCAAGCTATTTGGCCGAAATTGCAAGTTATTTTTTACTCATAAAGATTTTTACGGTCAATAATCGGCTTTGATAGCTTTTAAAGCTTTGTATCGTTATAGATCCCCTACTGCCACAAGTAGGAATATATAGATTAGCATTCAGCCAAACTTTGAGAAATCATTAGGGATAAGACCGAACAAATTGTTACGGGTGTAGTTTATCACTCCCAGCGATTTTTATTTATTTCAAAATTTTCATAGCCTTTGAAACTTTGGATCGTTATAAAACCAATACTGCTAGATGTAAAAATATAAAAAATTCCTTATAGACTATTTTTTGCTTTTGATAAACCTTAATATGGAGTCGATTTTTTATAATTGTGAAGATTGAAAATGGTCTCTAAAGTTTATCAATGAATGCCTGAGAAAAAGAATATTTGTGTTATTTCATTCCTATTTTCTGTTGATGATGTTTTGTTTGTTTTAGTCTCGACCCGTCTCAAGTTTATTTGGCTAAAAGAATTTCGACTTATTCGGTAAGTTTGTAAAAACAATTCTTCGAGGAAGCCCTGTATTTCCTGAGCAAAGTATTAGGGACCTTAAGCAACGATGACGGCATTGTCAAATGGAACCTTGTATTCTTTTTTTTTGGTTGCTTTCAAAATGATAAACTGAACAAACGTAAACGTAAACGTAAACGCAAACGTAAATCCCCAAGGAAAACTTGAAGTTGTCTTTCAGAATTTACAGCGCCAATGCAATACTGTATGTTTTCAGTTTTCATCACAAAGTAATGGCCGTTCCCAGTAAACTAGTTTGCATTACAAAGGTTTTGTCACTTCTCGAATTCTAAAATAGATTAACGTTGTTGATATGAAAAAGTGGCTATCCAAGCTATGCAAGCAAATGGGAGATGGGGTTTATTTTGGCGATTTAACATGGCGTTTTAGCTGACGCTGTCGTCATAGCTGCTTAAGCTCCCTATTAGCACATATGTGACGGTTGCACTAAAAAACTAACCCCTGCTATTAATTAGATAATAATATATATATATCATTTTTGACATACCTATTTATTTGTTTATCTATTTATTTTTTGATAAAATTGCATCAGTAACGTTACGGACATGTAGAGTCAGAACGAGATTTTGAACGAGAATAATGTGATTTTTGGACGCCTTTTATGTAGAATAATGAAATGAATCATAACTCAATCAGTTATTTCGCCATTATTTTGTCTGTTCTTCTCATTTTGTTTTTCTGCTACTTGAGTTTGCTTTCGTAGAGGAGACAAAAAATTGACAAAAAATTGACAGATTTAATTTCATTATTTTACACAAAAAACATCCCATTCCTTGTACCGAAACTCGGTCTAAATCTAAACCTTTCTATTTTTGATTGCTTTCGTAGGGAAAATCGCCAAATTTTTTTTTGTTTTGTTTCAGGCTGAGAAGCTGTTTAAGAAATACGGCGGACTTCCAAGGCTAAAAAACGACGCTCTTTGCATTGACTGTGTGTTAAATAGAGCTCGGCGATATCAATTTGATGCTCGTATAGACACTGACAGAAAGATAATTTCAAGTGCAATGAAAGCGCCATACAGGTAAGTTTCTACTGTTTACAGTAGTATAGGAGAATTTGGTATTTGATCAAGCTATCAGTTTGTTTACATTTTGAGATTAGCCAATCAAATTGCAGGATTTTCTCACATGATGGTGAATGCTACGAATTGGTTAGCAATTAGCAAAATATAAACGAATCAATTCCTGAATGAAATTATTTTGCTGAAAACTAATTTAGAAATATATAACTTTGAAACATTTCAGCCTTTCTAACGTTTTTGCCAATAAATGTTACTATGTTGGGTGTGGCATTTTTGGATGGGTGCGCTTGGTTTTTTAGAAATAGATTGTATACTATTTGATTTATTTTCATTTACCAACATTTAGGCACAATTCACTTTCAGCATTCTCTCTCTTCTCTCTCTATGTGACATACTCTTTAATAACTTTGTGACCGTAGATCTCCACAGATTTTTATCTTTTGTGTTCTCAGTATTTATATCTCTTCTACAGTACTTAGGTTTTCTCTGTTTCAAGAACTTATTCTGCCATCCATTTACTCAAGCTTTTGCGGTTTGTCCCCCCCCCCCCCACTTCTCTTTCAATGTACATGACCAGTTAGTATCAATTGTTCTAAACCTCTTTTCTTCAAAGATACTCGATATAAACTGCAAACTATGAAGGAAAATACCAAAACGACCTATGCAGAAGAACATAACGAAAATACATCAATGACTTTTACGTTCAAAGCTATCTTAATTTTTCGTTTGTCAAATCTTGTCCCAATTCTGCTTAACGTTTTTTCACAAAAACGAGACCAAACTTGGCAAAAGAAAAATTAAGAGAGCTTTCACCGTAGCAAACGAAAAGTTATTGGTCCTAAAAAGAGTTCTAATGACCGTATAGTCATGCAGTTTTTTGCATTTAATCACATTTTAACTAAAGAATTTGAATCTGACATTCCTTTTTACAACAAGAACATTTTTAAATAGAATTTGGAAGGGGTCTATTTTAGTTCGCGGCCCTGATTTGTTAAGTTTTGCTTTTTCTTGGTCGCACAGTTTGCATGCTTTTTCTGTGCACATTGTATTAAATAGCATTCAATCTACCAGGTTATGCCAAAAAAATGCATAATAAAAATCGTGGTTTGTTGATATTGGTCGTTTGAGAATTGAGATGGTAACATTTACAGTTCAAATTTGCCTCCCACTCAAAACCAGACGTTTTTAAAGGGCCCTGGTTTATTTTTTTCCCAATAACGGCGAGGTTCCAGACAACATACTTTGTTTTTTAAAATACTTCTAAACAATGATTCCAAAGAAATTCTTGAAAATCAGTTGTCCATTACTAAATGTTTTGAAAACTAAATTAGCTGTTTCATTTTGGTAGATTTTTGGTAAAAATACTGAAAAAAGAGAAATAACGTAGTGGCTGCATCCATGAATAAGCGATTAATTTTAAGTTTTTGGATTTCTGTCCAAGTGTGTTTCCAAGCACCATTAAATTTATTTCGTAAAAGCCTATGATTTATGAGATCCGAAAACGCAGTTTAGACCAAAATCTAGACCTCTGTTTTGGGGTTGGAGGCAAATTTGAACTTTCAGAAATAATATCTCAACTCTCGATGTACAAATATTAACAAACTAGGAATAAATTTTTTAATTTGACCACCTATAACTATTTAAAAAAATGTTTTGAGTACATTTGAGTGAAACTCGCACCGCTAGCCTTGATTA